>OX155904.1:3812390-3891357 GCA_944588485.1 Phosphuga atrata
AGACAACAGAGAAGACTAGACAGACAAGACTAGACAGACAAGACTAGACAGACAAGACTAGACAGACAAGACTAGACAGACAAGACTAGACAGACAAGACTAGACAGACAAGACTAGACAGACAAGACTAGACAGACAAGACTAGACAGACAAGACTAGACAGACAAGACTAGACAGACAAGACTAGACAGACAAGACTAGACAGACAAGACTAGACAGACAAGACTAGACAGACAAGACTAGACAGACAAGACTAGACAGACAAGACTAGACAGACAAGACTAGACAGACAAGACTAGACAGACAAGACTAGACAGACAAGACTAGACAGACAAGACTAGACAGACAAGACTAGACAGACAAGACTAGACAGACAAGACTAGACAGACAAGACTAGACAGACAAGACTAGACAGACAAGACTAGACAGACAAGACTAGACAGACAAGACTAGACAGACAAGACTAGACAGACAAGACTAGACAGACAAGACTAGACAGACAAGACTAGACAGACAAGACTAGACAGACAAGACTAGACAGACAAGACTAGACAGACAAGACTAGACAGACAAGACTAGACAGACAAGACTAGACAGACAAGACTAGACAGACAAGACTAGACAGACAAGACTAGACAGACAAGACTAGACAGACAAGACTAGACAGACAAGACTAGACAGACAAGACTAGACAGACAAGACTAGACAGACAAGACTAGACAGACAAGACTAGACAGACAAGACTAGACAGACAAGACTAGACAGACAAGACTAGACAGACAAGACTAGACAGACAAGACTAGACAGACAAGACTAGACAGACAAGACTAGACAGACAAGACTAGACAGACAAGACTAGACAGACAAGACTAGACAGACAAGACTAGACAGACAAGACTAGACAGACAAGACTAGACAGACAAGACTAGACAGACAAGACTAGACAGACAAGACTAGACAGACAAGACTAGACAGACAAGACTAGACAGACAAGACTAGACAGACAAGACTAGACAGACAAGACTAGACAGACAAGACTAGACAGACAAGACTAGACAGACAAGACTAGACAGACAAGACTAGACAGACAAGACTAGACAGACAAGACTAGACAGACAAGACTAGACAGACAAGACTAGACAGACAAGACTAGACAGACAAGACTAGACAGACAAGACTAGACAGACAAGACTAGACAGACAAGACTAGACAGACAAGACTAGACAGACAAGACTAGACAGACAAGACTAGACAGACAAGACTAGACAGACAAGACTAGACAGACAAGACTAGACAGACAAGACTAGACAGACAAGACTAGACAGACAAGACTAGACAGACAAGACTAGACAGACAAGACTAGACAGACAAGACTAGACAGACAAGACTAGACAGACAAGACTAGACAGACAAGACTAGACAGACAAGACTAGACAGACAAGACTAGACAGACAAGACTAGACAGACAAGACTAGACAGACAAGACTAGACAGACAAGACTAGACAGACAAGACTAGACAGACAAGACTAGACAGACAAGACTAGACAGACAAGACTAGACAGACAAGACTAGACAGACAAGACTAGACAGACAAGACTAGACAGACAAGACTAGACAGACAAGACTAGACAGACAAGACTAGACAGACAAGACTAGACAGACAAGACTAGACAGACAAGACTAGACAGACAAGACTAGACAGACAAGACTAGACAGACAAGACTAGACAGACAAGACTAGACAGACAAGACTAGACAGACAAGACTAGACAGACAAGACTAGACAGACAAGACTAGACAGACAAGACTAGACAGACAAGACTAGACAGACAAGACTAGACAGACAAGACTAGACAGACAAGACTAGACAGACAAGACTAGACAGACAAGACTAGACAGACAAGACTAGACAGACAAGACTAGACAGACAAGACTAGACAGACAAGACTAGACAGACAAGACTAGACAGACAAGACTAGACAGACAAGACTAGACAGACAAGACTAGACAGACAAGACTAGACAGACAAGACTAGACAGACAAGACTAGACAGACAAGACTAGACAGACAAGACTAGACAGACAAGACTAGACAGACAAGACTAGACAGACAAGACTAGACAGACAAGACTAGACAGACAAGACTAGACAGACAAGACTAGACAGACAAGACTAGACAGACAAGACTAGACAGACAAGACTAGACAGACAAGACTAGACAGACAAGACTAGACAGACAAGACTAGACAGACAAGACTAGACAGACAAGACTAGACAGACAAGACTAGACAGACAAGACTAGACAGACAAGACTAGACAGACAAGACTAGACAGACAAGACTAGACAGACAAGACTAGACAGACAAGACTAGACAGACAAGACTAGACAGACAAGACTAGACAGACAAGACTAGACAGACAAGACTAGACAGACAAGACTAGACAGACAAGACTAGACAGACAAGACTAGACAGACAAGACTAGACAGACAAGACTAGACAGACAAGACTAGACAGACAAGACTAGACAGACAAGACTAGACAGACAAGACTAGACAGACAAGACTAGACAGACAAGACTAGACAGACAAGACTAGACAGACAAGACTAGACAGACAAGACTAGACAGACAAGACTAGACAGACAAGACTAGACAGACAAGACTAGACAGACAAGACTAGACAGACAAGACTAGACAGACAAGACTAGACAGACAAGACTAGACAGACAAGACTAGACAGACAAGACTAGACAGACAAGACTAGACAGACAAGACTAGACAGACAAGACTAGACAGACAAGACTAGACAGACAAGACTAGACAGACAAGACTAGACAGACAAGACTAGACAGACAAGACTAGACAGACAAGACTAGACAGACAAGACTAGACAGACAAGACTAGACAGACAAGACTAGACAGACAAGACTAGACAGACAAGACTAGACAGACAAGACTAGACAGACAAGACTAGACAGACAAGACTAGACAGACAAGACTAGACAGACAAGACTAGACAGACAAGACTAGACAGACAAGACTAGACAGACAAGACTAGACAGACAAGACTAGACAGACAAGACTAGACAGACAAGACTAGACAGACAAGACTAGACAGACAAGACTAGACAGACAAGACTAGACAGACAAGACTAGACAGACAAGACTAGACAGACAAGACTAGACAGACAAGACTAGACAGACAAGACTAGACAGACAAGACTAGACAGACAAGACTAGACAGACAAGACTAGACAGACAAGACTAGACAGACAAGACTAGACAGACAAGACTAGACAGACAAGACTAGACAGACAAGACTAGACAGACAAGACTAGACAGACAAGACTAGACAGACAAGACTAGACAGACAAGACTAGACAGACAAGACTAGACAGACAAGACTAGACAGACAAGACTAGACAGACAAGACTAGACAGACAAGACTAGACAGACAAGACTAGACAGACAAGACTAGACAGACAAGACTAGACAGACAAGACTAGACAGACAAGACTAGACAGACAAGACTAGACAGACAAGACTAGACAGACAAGACTAGACAGACAAGACTAGACAGACAAGACTAGACAGACAAGACTAGACAGACAAGACTAGACAGACAAGACTAGACAGACAAGACTAGACAGACAAGACTAGACAGACAAGACTAGACAGACAAGACTAGACAGACAAGACTAGACAGACAAGACTAGACAGACAAGACTAGACAGACAAGACTAGACAGACAAGACTAGACAGACAAGACTAGACAGACAAGACTAGACAGACAAGACTAGACAGACAAGACTAGACAGACAAGACTAGACAGACAAGACTAGACAGACAAGACTAGACAGACAAGACTAGACAGACAAGACTAGACAGACAAGACTAGACAGACAAGACTAGACAGACAAGACTAGACAGACAAGACTAGACAGACAAGACTAGACAGACAAGACTAGACAGACAAGACTAGACAGACAAGACTAGACAGACAAGACTAGACAGACAAGACTAGACAGACAAGACTAGACAGACAAGACTAGACAGACAAGACTAGACAGACAAGACTAGACAGACAAGACTAGACAGACAAGACTAGACAGACAAGACTAGACAGACAAGACTAGACAGACAAGACTAGACAGACAAGACTAGACAGACAAGACTAGACAGACAAGACTAGACAGACAAGACTAGACAGACAAGACTAGACAGACAAGACTAGACAGACAAGACTAGACAGACAAGACTAGACAGACAAGACTAGACAGACAAGACTAGACAGACAAGACTAGACAGACAAGACTAGACAGACAAGACTAGACAGACAAGACTAGACAGACAAGACTAGACAGACAAGACTAGACAGACAAGACTAGACAGACAAGACTAGACAGACAAGACTAGACAGACAAGACTAGACAGACAAGACTAGACAGACAAGACTAGACAGACAAGACTAGACAGACAAGACTAGACAGACAAGACTAGACAGACAAGACTAGACAGACAAGACTAGACAGACAAGACTAGACAGACAAGACTAGACAGACAAGACTAGACAGACAAGACTAGACAGACAAGACTAGACAGACAAGACTAGACAGACAAGACTAGACAGACAAGACTAGACAGACAAGACTAGACAGACAAGACTAGACAGACAAGACTAGACAGACAAGACTAGACAGACAAGACTAGACAGACAAGACTAGACAGACAAGACTAGACAGACAAGACTAGACAGACAAGACTAGACAGACAAGACTAGACAGACAAGACTAGACAGACAAGACTAGACAGACAAGACTAGACAGACAAGACTAGACAGACAAGACTAGACAGACAAGACTAGACAGACAAGACTAGACAGACAAGACTAGACAGACAAGACTAGACAGACAAGACTAGACAGACAAGACTAGACAGACAAGACTAGACAGACAAGACTAGACAGACAAGACTAGACAGACAAGACTAGACAGACAAGACTAGACAGACAAGACTAGACAGACAAGACTAGACAGACAAGATTAGACAGACAAGACTAGACAGACAAGTCTTGGCTTTCTAGTCTTGCCCATCTAGTCTTCTTGCCTATCTAGGTTTGTCCATCCAGTCTTGTCTTGCTCATCTAGTCTTGCCCATCTAGTCTTGCCCATCTTGCAGTCTAGTCTTGTCTGTTTAGACTTGTCTGCCTAGTCCAATCTAGTTTTTTCGTCAATTCGCTTCAGAGCTAATCCGTTCGAGTTAGCCTAGTCTCGATGAAAGTCTTCGTATGCAACGTTGCGGCGGGTTTAACGAACGCGATTGGCCGAGATTTCCAGCGGCCGTGCGCCCGCCGATTCTCACTGAACGGCTGCGACGACGACTTTCCCCCCGATCGTTTTCAACTGCGGCACACAAAAGCCGACTAATTCCTCACATCCTCCGCGTAATTACCACCTTGAGCACTCAACAAAGTTCATTGTAAATTTGTAAGGAAGGAAGCAAACGCCTTAGAGAATGAAACTTGTAATTTGGAAGAGATTAGTCCATGAAACGATTCATTAGAGATTAGTCCATGACTCAATTGCATTGATGTTTATGGTAAATAGGTCAGGCTATTATACGTTTATCAAAACCCAATTCGTTTTTGCCAAAAATTTTGCGAATGTTCTAAAAATTTTCCAGCGATCAAATGCCTGATGAAACTCTTCATTTAGTTCGGTTTGCGGTGTTTTGATCTAAGACAATGATCGCGCCTCCCAGAGCCTGCAGACGGGCTCCGACCGTGCCAAAACGCGCTCTGCGACCCTCCGTCCGCGACCTCTTCACCTTGCCCAAAAAGCTAACAGAAAACAACGAGGAGCAGACTCGTGCCAAGCAAGAGAAGCTGGAGAAGGCCATCAAGAACTTCGATAAAATTTTGGACGAGTACGGTAGCGAGCGGCGAAAAAAGGTGAAGCCGAAGCTGGTGAAGGCCAAGACCTGCAGCATCATTGAGTCCAAATGCATTCTGAAGAAAGACGTTCAAAAAAGTTTGAGCTGCGACGGTGGGAAGCTCACCCAAAAGACCAAGAGTCTGCAAGATTTGCTCTGCAAGGACGAAACTAGGATTTTAATTTCAAGGACGCAATTACACGAAGGCAAGGTGAAAAGTCTGGTGAAGCGATTGAACAGCCTGCCGGAACCAGTTCGTTTGAAACGCGAAACCGCGACGCCGCTTGACGAACGCGATCGGTCCATCGACGTCGTCGAAGAAACGGCCGTCCGCAAACCTTCCTCCATCCCGCGCGCGGCTAGCTGCCTGGACGTGGCCAAGAAATTTTCCAGCAGCAGAATACCAGTCAGTCTGAACAAAACCTTCCCTAGCACTCCGAACGGTCTAAACCTAGACCGAAATTCTTGCAGTGCCAGGAGAACGAACCTCGCAGCCAAAAGCATGCTCAACTTAACCGCCCAAAAATCTTCTCTCGAATTAAAAAAACTCGATCCCCAACGAACTTACACCAGGAAGAAAAGCTTCGGGAGCGTTCAAAAATTGGATAGGTGTTTCGGTAGCGTCCAAAAGTTGGATGGGTTGAAAAGCAAGGACGTTGAGAATAAGCTGGAAAAAAAATTTGGAAGTGTTCAAAAGTTGAGGGATGGTGAAAGCAAGTTGGAAAAGAGTTTTGGTAGTGGCCAGAAGTCAGATGGGCTGAAGAGGAAGGATGGGGAAAACAAGTTGGAGAAGAGTTTTGGAAGTGTCCAAAAGTCGGATGGGTTCAAGAGGAAGGATGGCGAGAACAAGTTGGAGAAGAGTTTTGGAAGTGCTCAAAAGTCGGATGGGTTGAAGAGGAAGGATGGCGAGAACAAGTTGGAGAAGAGTTTTGCAAGTGCCCAAAAGTCGGATGAATTGAGAGCAATGGATGTTGAGAGTAAGTTAGAGAAGAGGTTTGGAAGTGTTCAAAGGTTGGATGGGTTGAGAAGAAATAGTTTTGGAAGCGTACATAAGGCTCACAAGTCGGAGGTATCGTTGAAGAGTCAGAAGTTGGAGAGTTTTCCGAAGAATCAAAAGCTGGAGGTGGCTCAGAAAGTGGCGAAAAAGTCGACGGACACTTACACCAAGCCGAAATCGGAAGCCCAACAGAGGACCAAACCTCCAATCCCGCATTTAAAATCTTCCCCAACCATCCAAACCAAAATTAGTAAACCAGCTCTCGTCCAACCCGCGTCGAAATTGGAAACGTTCGGAGCTAAAAAGTCGGAGTTCGAGCCGAAATTCGCGGCGAAGACGTCGCACAAGCCGTCGGCGGTGCTGCGCGCGGTGCGACGCACCGACACCTACACCAAGACCAAGCCGGAACTCGAGCCGAAGAAGAAGTTCGAGAAGAGCGACAGCGGAGTGGTGCTGGACGAGTACAACAGCGACGCCAGTTCCGACGACTCCGGCAACATTTCCAATGGCACCACCGACGACCTGAAGGTTTACTCAAGCGCGGAATCCCTCGATGAGAAGAAGCTCGGCGACCAGAAGGTTTGAAGCATTTTTACTGTGACTCGCCCAAAGCAAAACTAACTTTAAGTTAGTTGTTGGCCAAAAATTTAACTTGTAAGAATGTGTGTGTGACAAAATTAAAATTAGACTTAGGTGGACGTATACTTTTATCAGGAATAGATAAAGTTAGCCCTAGGCTAGATGATGTTAAGAAGGAGTAGATAAAACCAATCATCTATCTACCCTTCCAATATTTATATAACGTGTGTCCCAAAAATCTTTGAACAACTCCTGTCATAAATTTCACAGGTACTAAAGACATGAACTGCCTTTCCAAATTCTTGGCTCCTTGTTTCCAAAGCTTGGCTCCTTGGATTGGGTGCTTCCAAGACTTTTAGGGCACACGTTATTATCTTCTATTATCTATATATTCTTCTGTTATCTGTCTAGTCTTCTATTATCTGTTATTCTATTAACATTCTATTGTTATCTGTGTGTTCCACGAGTATCCATCTGGTATTCTATCACCTGTCTGTATCTCCATCTTAAGTACCACGTCCTTCCAGAACGTTGATCACCAACAGGGCTATCCTTACTCTATCGATGGCAAGCTTGAGTTGAGCACCAGTTTGGTATTCTATCACCTGTCTGTATCTCCTTCTTAAGAACCATATCCTTCCAGAACATTGGTCAGCAACAGGGCTATCCTTACTCTGTCGATAGCAAGCAAGAGTTGAGTTTTCAAGAGTTGAAGAAGATCGTTCACAAATTCTTGAGGCAAGGTGTGTTTCTAAAATCTATTCTATTATCTGTTTTTCTAGATATTTCTTCGGTCGGGTGTGCTGACGGAACTAGAGGGGCAGCGGGATGAGCGCCTGGCGGGGATGGTGGTGCGGCTGCAGGCGCAGTGCAGGGGGCACCTGGCGCGCCGCCGGCTGGGCCACCGCAAGCTGCAGGAGGTGGCGGTGCGGTGCATCCAGCGCAACGTGCGGAAGTTCATGCTGGTGCGCGACTGGCCCTGGTGGCGGCTGCTGGTGCGCGTCACCCCCCTGCTCAACGTGCACCGCACCGAGGAGGAATTGCGACAGAAATCGGTAAGATAAACATATCTATATAATTCGACTAGTCTAGATGGATAGGATGTAAGTCTAGAAAAGACTAGAGAAAACTGCACAAGACTAGTGGTGAAGCGTCATACTATTTTTGTGATTTGTATTCAAATAATAATTTATTATTATTGCCCGGTCTCATGGTTTCTTGATTGTACTGAAGCCTCAGAGATGGTATAATCGTACGCAAGTGCACGTTGTAATGGCTATTTACACGTCACACCAACTAGACATGTGTAGTTCTTGTATTTATTTCGATTTAAAGATGTTGGTTTTGAAATGACTTCACGTAGTAGAAAGTGGGCAGAGGGTCGGGTTATTATTCGAGCGGGGAAAACGTTACAGCGAAGATGAACCGAATTAGTAATTGCGCTCTCTAATAATAACAATTTAATGTGGATAATCGGTTTTGTAGGAGGAGCTGGAGTCGCTGCGCAGCAAATTGGAGCGCGTGGAGTCGGAGAGGACGACGCTGAAACACGAGAACGACAAGCTGGAGGCCAAGGTTAGTCAAAAATTAAGTTACTTAAGACACTTTCCACCCGTAAATGTAGACAATTGCTGCGGTGACAATTTATCCAGTGAGGGGATGAAATCGAAAAATCGGCGGGCCCCCGTTCGTCACGCACAATGAATCGGAATCGGTTTTCAGACTGGGTTTCAGTTCTATTTTCATCTCACCGCGTTTTCGCCTCTTTTTACTTTTTACTCGTTCCGCACGCGGCTTTAACACCATCATACAGGAATAGACTAACCCGCGCCGAAACACTAACAACCATTTGCCTCCAAACAATTCCAGATATGCAATAGATAACGTGTATGTAAGACATCATGGAGAGAACGTGCTAAGTCACTTTGGCAAGAATTTGAAGGAGGAGAGCGTTCTTTTGTTTAAAAACCCGAATATCTTTCTAATTTCCTCTGGAGGCAAATCTCCCGATCTTCTTCCACCGTACAAATATGCTATGTGATAGCATAGCCCGGCAGCCAAACGGTTGTATGGAAATCGTGACAAAATGTGACTTAACACGTAGACTTAACGTGACTTTAACTCTCTTCTCAGAGGTCTTCATATATGATAACGTATATAGATAACGTATGTATAAATAACGATTAAGACTACACAGATAAGGGTAGTTAGCCATTTAGTCTATATAGATAACTTCATAGTTGACCATTAAGTTTACACATATAAGGGTAGTTAGCGATTAAGTCTACGCAGATAGGGGTAGTTAGCGATTAAGTATACACAGTTCAGGATAGTTAACGATTAAATCTACACAGTTAAGGGTAGTTAACGATTAAGTCTACCCAGTTAAGGGTAGTTAACGATTAAGTCTATACAGTTAAGGGTAGTTAACGATTTAGTCTACATATATAAAGATATTTAACTATTCAGTCTACACAGATAAGGGTAGTTAACGATTAAGTCTACGCAGATAGGGGTAGTTAGCGATTAAGTATACACAGTTAAGGGTAGTTAACGATTAAGTCTACACAGTTTCGGATAGTTAACGATTAAATCTACATTGTTAAGGGTAGTTAACGATTAAGTCTACACAAATAAGGGTAGTTAACTGTTAAGTCTACGCAGATAAGGCTAGTTAACGATTAGGTCTTCACATATATGGATAGTTAACGATTAAGGCTACATATATAAGGGTAGTTTTAGATCGATATTTAAGGTAACTACGTTTTATAAAAGATAACTAGTTTTGTGAAGTTAACTAAATTTCAGCGGGATACTTAGTCTACAAGTCTTATAAGTCTACAAGAGAGAGACTATTGGACTAGACAAGACGTATTGGACTAGACAAGACATATTGGACTAGACAATACAAATTGAACTAGACAAGACGTATTTGACTTCACACGATATATTGGACTAGATAATACATATTGGACTAGACAGGACATATTGGATTAGTAAAGACATATTAAACTAGATAGGATATATTGGAGTAAACAGGGCATGTTGGACTACCTGGCACGTCAACATTTGAAAATATGAACATAAAAAAATGGCACGCGGTCATTAAAAGGTTCGCCACCCCTGGTCTAGATAATACATATTCGTCTAGACAAGACATCGTACTAGACAAGATATATTGAACTAGACAAGACATATTGGACTAGACAAGCCGTGTTGGACTAGATAAGACATATTGGACCAGACAAGACATATCGTACTAGACAAGATATATTGGACCAGACGAGACATATCGTACTAGACAAGCCATGCTGGACTAGACAAGACATATTGGACTAAACAAGCCGTGTTGGACTAGATAAGACATATTGGACCAGACAAGACATATCGTACTAGACAAGATATATTGGACCAGACGAGACATATCGTACTAGACAAGCCATGCTGGACTAGACAAGACATATTGGACTAGACAAGCCGTGTTGGACTAGATAAGACATATTGGACCAGACAAGACATATCGTACTAGACAAGATATATTGGACCAGACGAGACATATCGTACTAGACAAGCCATGCTGGACTAGACAAGACATATTGGACTAAACAAAAAATGTTGGACTAGACAAGACATATTGGTCTAGATAAGACATATTCGACTAGACAAGTTATGTTAGACTAGAGAGGCCTATTGGTCTAGACAAGACATTTTTGACTATACAAGACATATTGGACTAGACAAGATATGTTGAACTAGACAAGACATATTGGACTAGATAAGACATATTGGGCTAGATAAGACATATCATACTAGACTATACATATATCGTACCATACAAAACATATAGTATAAGACTAGATACATTGTACTAGACAGGACCTGTTGGACTAGATAAGATATATTGGGCTGGGAAAGATATATTGAACTAGACAAGACACTCAGACACAGCAAACCATATTGGTGTAAACAAGACCTATTGTTCTAGACAAGAAATGTTGGACTAAATAAGGCATATTTGGACTAGAACCAAACCTATCGTACTAAGCAAGATATCTTGGACTAGACAAGACATATTGGACTAGACTATTGTCTAGTCATTTTGTACTAGACAAGACATATTGGACTAGACAAAACATTTTATACTAGACAAGACATGTTGGACTAGATAAGACATATTGGGCTAGATAAGACATATTGGTCTTGACAAGTCATGTTGGACTAGACAAGACATACTGTACTAGACAAGAAATGTTGGTCTAGACAAGACATATTAGACTAGACAGGACATATCGTACTAGACAAGATAAGTTGGACTAGATCAGACATATTGAACTAGACAAGACATATCGCACTAGATAAGACATGCTGGACTAGACAAGACATATTGGACTAAATAAGAAATGTTGGACTAGACAAGATATATTGATCTAGACAAGTCATGTTAAACTAGACAAGACATACTGGACTAGACAAGACATGTTGGTCTAGACAAGACATATTGGACTAGGCAAGACATATCGTACTAGTAAAGACATGCTGGACTAGACAAGTCATATTGGACTAAACAAGAAATATTATACTAGACAAGACATATTAATCTAGACAAGTCATGTTGGACTAGACAAGACATACTGGACTAGACAAACATGTTGATCTAGACAAGACATATAGGACTTGACAAGACATATCGTACTAGACAAGATATTTTGGACTAGATAAGATATATTGGACCAGACAAGACATATCGTACTAGACAAGCCATGCTGGACTAGACAAGACATATTGGACTTTACAAGAAACGTTGGACTAGACAAGACATATTGGTCTAGACAAGACATATTCTTCTAGACAAGACATTGTACTAGACAAGACATTTTGAACTAGACAAGACATATTGGACTAGACATGACGTGTTGGACTAGATAAGACATATTGGACCAGACAAGACTCATCGTACTAGACAAGCCATGCTGGACTAGACAAGACATATTGGACTTAACACGAAATGTTGGACTAGACAAGATAAGTTGGTCTAGACAAGACATATTTTTCTAAACAAGACATCATACTAGACAAGACATATTGGACTAGACATGACGTGTTGGACTAGATAAGACATATTGGACCAGACAAGACACATCGTACTAGACAAGCCATGCTGGACTAGACAAGACATATTGGACTTAACACGAAATGTTGGACTAGACAAGATAAGTTGGTCTAGACAAGACATATTTTTCTAAACAAGACATCATACTAGACAAGACATATTGGACTAGACAAGATATATTGGACTATACAATAAACGTTGGACTAGACAAGACATATTGATCTAGACAAGACATATTCTTCTAGACAAGACATTGTACTAGACAAGACATTTTGAACTAGACAAGACATATTGGACTAGACATGACGTGCTGGACTAGATAAGACATATTGGACCAGACAAGACACATCGTACTAGACAAGCCATGCTGGACTAGACAAGACATATTGGACTTAATACGAAATGTTGGACTAGACAAGATAAGTTGGTCTAGACAAGACATATTTTTCTAAACAAGACATCATACTAGACAAGACATTTTGAACTAAACAAGACATATTGGACTAGACAAGACATATTGGACTATACAATAAACGTTGGACTAGACAAGACATATTGATCTAGACAAGACATATTCTTCTAGACAAGACATTGTACTAGACAAGACATTTTGAACTAGACAAGACATATTGGACTAGACATGACGTGTTGGACTAGATAAGACATATTGGACCAGACAAGACTCATCGTACTAGACAAGCCATGCTGGACTAGACAAGACATATTGGACTTAACACGAAATGTTGGACTAGACAAGATAAGTTGGTCTAGACAAGACATATTTTTCTAAACAAGACATCATACTAGACAAGACATATTGGACTAGACATGACGTGTTGGACTAGATAAGACATATTGGACCAGACAAGACACATCGTACTAGACAAGCCATGCTGGACTAGACAAGACATATTGGACTTAACACGAAATGTTGGACTAGACAAGATAAGTTGGTCTAGACAAGACATATTTTTCTAAACAAGACATCATACTAGACAAGACATATTGGACTAGACAAGATATATTGGACTATACAATAAACGTTGGACTAGACAAGACATATTGATCTAGACAAGACATATTCTTCTAGACAAGACATTGTACTAGACAAGACATTTTGAACTAGACAAGACATATTGGACTAGACATGACGTGCTGGACTAGATAAGACATATTGGACCAGACAAGACACATCGTACTAGACAAGCCATGCTGGACTAGACAAGACATATTGGACTTAATACGAAATGTTGGACTAGACAAGATAAGTTGGTCTAGACAAGACATATTTTTCTAAACAAGACATCATACTAGACAAGACATTTTGAACTAAACAAGACATATTGGACTAGACAAGACATATTGGACTATACAATAAACGTTGGACTAGACAAGACATATTGATCTAGACAAGACATATTCTTCTAGACAAGACATTGTACTAGACAAGACATTTTGAACTAGACAAGACATATTGGACTAGACATGACGTGTTGGACTAGATAAGACATATTGGACCAGACAAGACTCATCGTACTAGACAAGCCATGCTGGACTAGACAAGACATATTGGACTTAACACGAAATGTTGGACTAGACAAGATAAGTTGGTCTAGACAAGACATATTTTTCTAAACAAGACATCATACTAGACAAGACATATTGGACTAGACAAGATATATTGGACTATACAATAAACGTTGGACTAGACAAGACATATTGATCTAGACAAGACATATTCTTCTAGACAAGACATTGTACTAGACAAGACATTTTGAACTAGACAAGACATATTGGACTAGACATGACGTGTTGGACTAGATAAGACATATTGGACCAGACAAGACACATCGTACTAGACAAGCCATGCTGGACTAGACAAGACATATTGGACTTAATACGAAATGTTGGACTAGACAAGATAAGTTGGTCTAGACAAGACATATTTTTCTAAACAAGACATCATACTAGACAAGACATTTTGAACTAAACAAGACATATTGGACTAGACAAGACATATTGGACTATACAATAAACGTTGGACTAGACAAGACATATTGATCTAGACAAGACATATTTTTCTAGACAAGACATTGTACTAGACAAGACATTTTGAACTAGACAAGACATATTGGACTAGACATGACGTGCTGGACTAGATAAGACATATTGGACCAGACAAGACACATCGTACTAGACAAGCCATGCTGGACTAGACAAGACATATTGGACTTAATACGAAATGTTGGACTAGACAAGATAAGTTGGTCTAGACAAGACATATTTTTCTAAACAAGACATCATACTAGACAAGACATTTTGAACTAAACAAGACATATTGGACTAGACAAGACATATTGGACTATACAATAAACGTTGGACTAGACAAGACATATTGATCTAGACAAGACATATTCTTCTAGACAAGACATTGTACTAGACAAGACATTTTGAACTAGACAAGACATATTGGACTAGACATGACGTGTTGGACTAGATAAGACATATTGGACCAGACAAGACTCATCGTACTAGACAAGCCATGCTGGACTAGACAAGACATATTGGACTTAACACGAAATGTTGGACTAGACAAGATAAGTTGGTCTAGACAAGACATATTTTTCTAAACAAGACATCATACTAGACAAGACATTTTGAACTAGACAAGACATATTGGACTATACAATAAACGTTGGACTAGACAAGACATATTGATCTAGACAAGACATATTCTTCTAGACAAGACATTGTACTAGACAAGACATTTTGAACTAGACAAGACATATTGGACTAGACATGACGTGCTGGACTAGATAAGACATATTGGACCAGACAAGACTCATCGTACTAGACAAGCCATGCTGGACTAGACAAGACATATTGGACTTAATACGAAATGTTGGACTAGACAAGATAAGTTGGTCTAGACAAGACATATTTTTCTAAACAAGACATCATACTAGACAAGACATTTTGAACTAAACAAGACATATTGGACTAGACAAGACATATTGGACTATACAATAAACGTTGGACTAGACAAGACATATTGATCTAGACAAGACATATTTTTCTAGACAAGACATTGTACTAGACAAGACATTTTGAACTAGACAAGACATATTGGACTAGACATGACGTGTTGGACTAGATAAGACATATTGGACCAGACAAGACACATCGTACTAGACAAGCCATGCTGGACTAGACAAGACATATTGGACTTAATACGAAATGTTGGACTAGACAAGATAAGTTGGTCTAGACAAGACATATTTTTCTAAACAAGACATCATACTAGACAAGACATTTTGAACTAAACAAGACATATTGGACTAGACAAGACATATTGGACTATACAATAAACGTTGGACTAGACAAGACATATTGATCTAGACAAGACATATTCTTCTAGACAAGACATTGTACTAGACAAGACATTTTGAACTAGACAAGACATATTGGACTAGACATGACGTGTTGGACTAGATAAGACATATTGGACCAGACAAGACTCATCGTACTAGACAAGCCATGCTGGACTAGACAAGACATATTGGACTTAACACGAAATGTTGGACTAGACAAGATAAGTTGGTCTAGACAAGACATATTTTTCTAAACAAGACATCATACTAGACAAGACATATTGGACTAGACAAGATATATTGGACTATACAATAAACGTTGGACTAGACAAGACATATTGATCTAGACAAGACATATTCTTCTAGACAAGACATTGTACTAGACATGACATTTTGAACTAGACAAGACATATTGGACTAGACATGACGTGCTGGACTAGATAAGACATATTGGACCAGACAAGACTCATCGTACTAGACAAGCCATGCTGGACTAGACAAGACATATTGGACTTAACACGAAATGTTGGACTAGACAAGATAAGTTGGTCTAGACAAGACATATTTTTCTAAACAAGACATCATACTAGACAAGACATATTGGACTAGACAAGATATATTGGACTATACAATAAACGTTGGACTAGACAAGACATATTGATCTAGACAAGACATATTCTTCTAGACAAGACATTGTACTAGACAAGACATTTTGAACTAGACAAGACATATTGGACTAGACATGACGTGCTGGACTAGATAAGACATATTGGACCAGACAAGACACATCGTACTAGACAAGCCATGCTGGACTAGACAAGACATATTGGACTTAATACGAAATGTTGGACTAGACAAGATAAGTTGGTCTAGACAAGACATAATTTTCTAAACAAGACATCATACTAGACAAGACATTTTGAACTAAACAAGACATATTGGACTAGACAAGACATATTGGACTATACAATAAACGTTGGACTAGACAAGACATATTGATCTAGACAAGACATATTCTTCTAGACAAGACATTGTACTAGACAAGACATTTTGAACTAGACAAGACATATTGGACTAGACATGACGTGTTGGACTAGATAAGACATATTGGACCAGACAAGACTCATCGTACTAGACAAGCCATGCTGGACTAGACAAGACATATTGGACTTAACACGAAATGTTGGACTAGACAAGATAAGTTGGTCTAGACAAGACATATTTTTCTAAACAAGACATCATACTAGACAAGACATATTGGACTAGACAAGATATATTGGACTATACAATAAACGTTGGACTAGACAAGACATATTGATCTAGACAAGACATATTCTTCTAGACAAGACATTGTACTAGACAAGACATTTTGAACTAGACAAGACATATTGGACTAGACATGACGTGCTGGACTAGATAAGACATATTGGACCAGACAAGACACATCGTACTAGACAAGCCATGCTGGACTAGACAAGACATATTGGACTTAATACGAAATGTTGGACTAGACAAGATAAGTTGGTCTAGACAAGACATATTTTTCTAAACAAGACATCATACTAGACAAGACATTTTGAACTAAACAAGACATATTGGACTAGACAAGACATATTGGACTATACAATAAACGTTGGACTAGACAAGACATATTGATCTAGACAAGACATATTTTTCTAGACAAGACATTGTACTAGACAAGACATTTTGAACTAGACAAGACATATTGGACTAGACATGACGTGCTGGACTAGATAAGACATATTGGACCAGACAAGACACATCGTACTAGACAAGCCATGCTGGACTAGACAAGACATATTGGACTTAATACGAAATGTTGGACTAGACAAGATAAGTTGGTCTAGACAAGACATATTTTTCTAAACAAGACATCATACTAGACAAGACATTTTGAACTAAACAAGACATATTGGACTAGACAAGACATATTGGACTATACAATAAACGTTGGACTAGACAAGACATATTGATCTAGACAAGACATATTCTTCTAGACAAGACATTGTACTAGACAAGACATTTTGAACTAGACAAGACATATTGGACTAGACATGACGTGTTGGACTAGATAAGACATATTGGACCAGACAAGACTCATCGTACTAGACAAGCCATGCTGGACTAGACAAGACATATTGGACTTAACACGAAATGTTGGACTAGACAAGATAAGTTGGTCTAGACAAGACATATTTTTCTAAACAAGACATCATACTAGACAAGACATATTGGACTAGACAAGATATATTGGACTATACAATAAACGTTGGACTAGACAAGACATATTGATCTAGACAAGACATATTCTTCTAGACAAGACATTGTACTAGACAAGACATTTTGAACTAGACAAGACATATTGGACTAGACATGACGTGCTGGACTAGATAAGACATATTGGACCAGACAAGACACATCGTACTAGACAAGCCATGCTGGACTAGACAAGACATATTGGACTTAATACGAAATGTTGGACTAGACAAGATAAGTTGGTCTAGACAAGACATATTTTTCTAAACAAGACATCATACTAGACAAGACATTTTGAACTAAACAAGACATATTGGACTAGACAAGACATATTGGACTATACAATAAACGTTGGACTAGACAAGACATATTGATCTAGACAAGACATATTTTTCTAGACAAGACATTGTACTAGACAAGACATTTTGAACTAGACAAGACATATTGGACTAGACATGACGTGCTGGACTAGATAAGACATATTGGACCAGACAAGACACATCGTACTAGACAAGCCATGCTGGACTAGACAAGACATATTGGACTTAATACGAAATGTTGGACTAGACAAGATAAGTTGGTCTAGACAAGACATATTTTTCTAAACAAGACATCATACTAGACAAGACATTTTGAACTAAACAAGACATATTGGACTAGACAAGACATATTGGACTATACAATAAACGTTGGACTAGACAAGACATATTGATCTAGACAAGACATATTCTTCTAGACAAGACATTGTACTAGACAAGACATTTTGAACTAGACAAGACATATTGGACTAGACATGACGTGTTGGACTAGATAAGACATATTGGACCAGACAAGACTCATCGTACTAGACAAGCCATGCTGGACTAGACAAGACATATTGGACTTAACACGAAATGTTGGACTAGACAAGATAAGTTGGTCTAGACAAGACATATTTTTCTAAACAAGACATCATACTAGACAAGACATATTGGACTAGACAAGATATATTGGACTATACAATAAACGTTGGACTAGACAAGACATATTGATCTAGACAAGACATATTCTTCTAGACAAGACATTGTACTAGACATGACATTTTGAACTAGACAAGACATATTGGACTAGACATGACGTGCTGGACTAGATAAGACATATTGGACCAGACAAGACTCATCGTACTAGACAAGCCATGCTGGACTAGACAAGACATATTGGACTTAACACGAAATGTTGGACTAGACAAGATAAGTTGGTCTAGACAAGACATATTTTTCTAAACAAGACATCATACTAGACAAGACATATTGGACTAGACAAGATATATTGGACTATACAATAAACGTTGGACTAGACAAGACATATTGATCTAGACAAGACATATTCTTCTAGACAAGACATTGTACTAGACAAGACATTTTGAACTAGACAAGACATATTGGACTAGACATGACGTGCTGGACTAGATAAGACATATTGGACCAGACAAGACACATCGTACTAGACAAGCCATGCTGGACTAGACAAGACATATTGGACTTAATACGAAATGTTGGACTAGACAAGATAAGTTGGTCTAGACAAGACATATTTTTCTAAACAAGACATCATACTAGACAAGACATTTTGAACTAAACAAGACATATTGGACTAGACAAGACATATTGGACTATACAATAAACGTTGGACTAGACAAGACATATTGATCTAGACAAGACATATTCTTCTAGACAAGACATTGTACTAGACAAGACATTTTGAACTAGACAAGACATATTGGACTAGACATGACGTGTTGGACTAGATAAGACATATTGGACCAGACAAGACTCATCGTACTAGACAAGCCATGCTGGACTAGACAAGACATATTGGACTTAACACGAAATGTTGGACTAGACAAGATAAGTTGGTCTAGACAAGACATATTTCTTAAACAAGACATCATACTAGACAAGACATTTTGAACTAAACAAGATATATTGGACTAGACAAGACGTGTTGGACTAGACAAGACTATTGGTCTAGACAAGACATATTGGGCTGGACAAGACATGTTCGACTAGACAAACCATATTGGACTAGACAAGACATATTGTATTAGATAAGACATGTTGGACTAGACAAGACTATTAGTCTAGACAAGATATATTGGGCTGGTCCAGACATGTTCGACTAGACAAGACTATTGGTCTAGACAAGACATATTGGTCTGGAGAACACATATTAGACGACAAGGCATATCGTACTAGTCAAGACATATAGGATTAGACTAGATATATCATACTAGACAGGAGCTGTTGGTCTAGACAAGACTTTTTATCTAAACAAGACATATTGGTCTAGACAAGACATATTAGACTAAATATATTGTACTAGACAAGACGTTTTAAAGTAGACAGGACATATTGGACTAGATAAGATATATTGGACTACACAAGATGTATTGGACTAGATAATACATATTGGCCGAGATAAGACATATTGGACTAGACAAGACATATCGTACTAGGCAAGACATGTTGGACTAGACATATTGTACTAGACAAGATGTTTTATAGTAGACAAGACATATTGGACTAGACAAGACGTATTGAACTACAGAAGATGCATTGGACTAGATAATACATATTGGACTAGATAAGACATATTGGACAAGACAAGACATATCATACTAGACAGCACATGTTCGACTAGATAAGACATATAGGACTAGACAAGACGTATTGTACTAGACAAGACATGTTGGACTAGATAAGACATATTGGACTAGACTAGACATTTTGTACTAGACAAGACATGTTGGACTAGATCAGACATATTAGTCTAGTCAAGATATATTGGACTAGACGAGACATATTGAATTTTACAAGACATATTGGACCACGAAAGATATATTTTACTAGACAAGACATATCGTATTAGGCAAGACATATTAGACTAGACAATACAAATTGGACTAGACAAGACATATTGGTCTAGACAAGACATATTAGACTAGACAAAGCATATCGTACTAGACAGAACATATGGGATTAGACTAAATATATCATACTAGACAGGAGCTAATGGAGTAGACAAGATGGTGGACTAAATAAGACTATTGGTCTAGACCAGGGGTCGGCAAACTCTATAAACTTAAGAGCCATTTCTTTTATTTAAAATGATTTCATACTGGATCAAGAGCCACGGATGATTTTTTTTCATAAAGTCATATGTTTATATTTTGTTCATAATTGACCTCATAATTTGCCTTTGAAATAATATTATTGGTGGCCTTGACCAAATCCATAACTGTAATAATATCTTGACATTAACAATATCTTGACAGAAATGTTTGTGTGCAAACTGCTTCCTGGTGAATTATGCAATGAAAAGAAAACACGTCATGATCAATTTTTCTTTAAAAATTGCGACAAATCCTTTTTTATTATCCACCATACTTTCATCTCCATCTTCTTCTTTGGGACCATCTGATGAAATATAGTGAGCAAAGAAGACAGCATGAGCAGTATCCTTTATATCACAAGACTTATCGACCGCTATTGATATGGCTGATGCTAATTTGAGGTCCTCAACTTGTTGGCATACATTTAACGATTTTTTTTTGTCCTGTCTGTTTGCAGTTTTGGAAAACAAAAAAATATAAACAATAAAATTGTGAAAAAGTGTGTCAGCCACCTTTAGAAAACAACTTTTTATGTACCTACTCAACAGTGAATAGTTTTCCTCTTTTTACTACACAGTTTGCCAAATTAGCATTGCTTGCAAACTGCATTCAACAGTCAAAAGACAAAATTTATTTTTTAATTTTTCTGTTGTTTTTCTGTTAATGTTCTTCTTTCTAACAGCAACGAAGGGATAATTGTTTGCAAATGCGGCATGTTTATACGTCTCTCGACAACAAAATGTCTCTCACCATAAGCCTATTTGTTGTTTGCTTGCTTTTCATGGCAAATAAGGCAAGTTGGAAGACCAGCTGCCTTAGGTACAAATGTACTGATTCAGTCCATTCACTTTGGAATTCACGATCTCGATCGGATGTTTTTTTTTGACGCCATATTGAGAGGAATTTTGAGAATTATGTCCAAAAAAGCACAATTTTGGACTATGCACTGACTTGACTGCGAGAAACAATTACTAAAAGAAACAACCGAGATCCGCGCTGTGACTGTGAGTTATGAACTTGGCGGCGGCGGTCGTAAGACTTCCGATTATTGACAGTTCAGTTTCTTTTTTTGTGATTTTTGTTTCAATATATTTCTGAAGAGCCACAAGCTCACACCAAAAGAGCCACATGTGGCTCGCGAGCCACACTTTGCCGACCCCTGGTCTGGACCAGATATATTGGGCTGGACAAGACATGTTGGACTAGACAAACCATATTGGACTAGACAAGACATATTGTACTTAGCAAGACATGCTGGACTAGACAAGACTATTGGTCTATAGAAGACATATTGGTCTAGACGAGACATATTAGACTAGGCAAGGCATATCGTACTAGACAAAATATAGGATTAGACATACCATACTAGACAGGTGCTGTTGGACTAGACAAAACATGTTACTAGATAGGACTATTGGTCTAGACCAGTGATTCTCAACGACTTTGCCGCGTCACTTTTATGTACCTCCAAATTCTTGATGTGTGCCGTCAAATTTTAGAAGTGCAAACAATAAAAATTATTTGGTATGTACTTTGATACAGCATGCTAGTTTTACTGCAAATCTGGATTAAACCCAAACAAAACTATTTACTAACAGAGTTTTCGGCTAAAATGTAGTTCGATGCATGTAAGCCGTGGCAGAAATTAAAACTATCGTAAACAATTATTTTACTGATTACACGGTTTTAACGTATAGTCCATTTTTTTAAGAATGCAGTACAAGGAAGATAGGGCTTACTTGACCTTGTTCTCTGATTGGCTTAAATCGAGGAGAAGTTCACACCGACGATATTTACTTCTCCATCTCAACCTCTTTTCTCTCTTTCTTTTCACATACATTTGCAGCTGTTAGTTGTCAATCTCTGCCGTGTCAATTCACAATTGTCATCTGATCTGTTTGTATCATTTAGATTTTTTGAGTTTTTCTCCATTTATTTGTTTGTATTTTATTACTATTGTTGCGAACTGGTAATTTGGTATGGTGCTGCTCCAGGATCAGGACAATGGATGAATTAATTACACGCAAATATGTCCTTTATATGTAATTAAATACTACTTATCTGCTAATATCTTACAATATGTACAACTAATCGCTAACTTATTACAATAATTACTAACTAACTTAAAAATAATAAATAATAAACAATACACTTAATTCTACGAAACTTATGGTCGAAACCCGGAATTTACTTCAACGAAAATACGGAGGTTCGTCTTCAAAACTCAAATTACTCTCTTGCTAGCTCAATTCTGACTGCCCCTTTTTAACTTCCCCTCTACCTCATCACCTCGGTCTTGGTGTGAGTCCTCCCCTAATCTTTATGGAAAATTTCCAAAACTCATAAAACAAAATCCTCTCGGCGTCTCGGCACGATCCCTAAGTTCGAGCGTCTGCCCGCATGATTTAGATAAAACAGACTAATGGTCCTAAATAAACAAAAACTAATCGGGTGTCCACTTAGTTTTCTTTGCCGACTCGTGAGAAACTGAAATTCTTTGAAACCAAAATCGCGAGATCACAACACTATTGTTGCCATTTAGAGTATTTAATCAATAATAATAAGATATTCAATGAAACTATTAATAAATTACCAATTTTATATTTAAGTAACTATATTTAAATTTAGCGCCAAATTTTGTAACTAGATTGAACATTTGTCATAGTGTAAATCAGGTTTCTAGTTACTGCATTCTTAAAAAAAAATGAAGTATATGTTAGGTCATAGGTTAGATTGGGTAATATTAGAACAGATAAATCCAGATCATATATCACGCGGTAGCGCGACCTCTTGATCCAAAATAAGAAAAAATAATTCAAATAATTTACCTTGAAGCTTGGACGCCCTCCTTACATGCGCATCCGAGTTTTATGTTTATTCAATTTTGCCTCACAAAGTCATCAGTTGAATTCCTTGCATACCGTTCAATAAAACAGTGATTTATTCACTAGTGCAATAAAAGTCTCCATGGCAACGCTTCAAAATAACTCACTTACGTGCTCCGTAAACATCCTAAATGTTCGCTGATGTTCTTTTTTAGGTAAAACCGGAGAAGTGCGCATATAAAACACGCCAGTTTTTTAAATAGTGCGCATGCGCAAATGAATGGGTGGCAGTGGTGTAGTGTAAACTACACTGTAAGTATATTTAGTTGTAAAAAAATTTGGTATATGTTTTTTTGTATTAGATCGCTTTAATTTAAAATGGAAAAATCATATTTTGAAACAGTGGACAAATATGTCTGAATAGAAAAAGCAACATTCATTATTGGGTAAAGTGTAGTAATAGCCCACGTTGAGACAGTTTCAGAAATTAAACTAACGCATGCGTAATAAAATTTTACAGCAGTGGTAACAAAAGAGTCAAATTTGTTATCTCTTACTAAGAGTTACGCAACGGTCCTTACCACATTGATCTATATTGTATCGAGAATTCGCGCTGCCGCGCGTATGTTCTCTTGATTTATCTGTCCGCTTCGCGGCGGGCACCTAATCTAACCGGGATTAGAATGTCAATGGCATTTAAATTGTGAAAAACTGAAACAATCTGAGTAAAACGCTTACAGAAGAAACCAAAACAATATCTATAATGGCTTGATCACACGTAACGAGTACAGTGGTGAGACAGTAAAATGTCATTCGGCCGAGAGGGTAGAGTGGGCAAGTGGGTGTTCACACGCTTTAATTTTTTTGCCGGGTGAGTCAGTCAGTGATCATGATGGATAGTAAAATGATGATCAAGATGGATAGTTTATATCCTTGGCGAACACCTCTTCCATTTCATTGAGCCATTTTATGTTGGAAACATATACATTTTTTACGGCTGCACCCGATTTCTTTGACTCCTGCACTTTTTTCTTCTCCTGGCAATAAGTAGATCTTAAATTTTTTATTTTGATTTTTACTTCCGTCACCCCAAAGCCTTCAATATCCATTTCTCTCGAATTGGATACGAATGCCGCCGTCTCTTTTTGGCTTATTTTTGTAGTCCTGTGAACTAAAGTCCCACAGACATGGATTCACTTTATATATTTGAATAAATTTAATTGTTTTTTCATTGTCCCATTTTAACGACATTTTCTTTTCTTTTTTAAAAAACGTAAAACCAAAATTAATTAATAATTAAATAAAGCAATACTTCATCAAAAGTTTAAATTGTAGTATTTATAATTAAAACAAACAAACTAGCCACCGTCACCGTACTAACAAAACGAGGAGAGTACTTGTTCATACATGCCGAGTGGGACAGCGAGTCAGTAGCGGTAGGAGTGGGGGTAGCCACTCGGCCTAGTAAATAGAAAGGGGTCCGAGTGACTGTCTCGCCATTTTACTGGGCCGAGCACTCGGCCGTCTACTCGGTTTACACGTACCGAGTACTCGGCCGAGTTTATTGTCTCGCCACTATACTCGTTACGTGTGATCAAGGCATATGGGTTACAGTAAAATAAAACAAAACAAAAAATAACGCTTACAGTGCGTTTTTATTAGTTACAAGTTCTGCCACGGAGGCGCTGCAATTTACATGCGCGGGTCTCCGGTTTAGCCCTTTTTTGTTCGACAATCACACAACTTATTATACTTACATTTTTTGTGTGTACAAATCTCATGATTTTTGCCGGAGTAATAATAATAATATAATAATATAATATTTCGTCGGATGTATCCAGTTAAGAGTAATAAAACACAAATTAATTAATTAAACACAATAAATACTCTAAGCAAAATTTTGACGCACGAATCAACAATTTTATCGTTGCCATGAGAACACCAGAATCATGACCAACTTTTCTTTGAATTGTTTAAACAAAAGCAAAATTGAATAAGAGTTTGTATTTTACTCGCGGATGAAGTTAAGGATTAACTCGCGAATTTAAATTGAATCCGCTCGTTAAACCTTAATATTATACCCTTTCATATGAAATGACTATTAAACTCATTTTATTAACAGTGTGCCGCCCAATTTTGATATTTTTGAAAGTGTACCGCAAGAGAAAAAAGGTTGAGAATCACTGGCTACACAATACATATTGGGCTGGACAAGACATATTCGACAAACTATATTGGACTAGACAAGACACATTGTAATAGACAAGACATGTTGAACTGGATAGGACTATTGGCCTAGTCATTACATATTGGGCTATACAAGACATATTAGACTAGACAAACCATATTGGAATATACGAGACATATTTTACAAGACAAGACATGTTATACAAGATAAGACATATTGGACTAGACAAAACCTATCGTACTGTATATGTTGGACTAGACAAAACATATTGAACTAAACAAGATATATTGTACTAGACAAGACATATTGGGTTAGACGAAACATATTGAACACCACATATTGTACTAGACAAGACGATTTGAAGTAGACAAGACATATTGGACTAGACAAGACATATTGGACTAGACTAGATATTTTGTACTAGACAGAACATGTTGGACTAGATAAGACATTTTGGACTAGACAAGACATATTGTACTAGACAAGACATGTCGGACTATATGAGATATATTGGACCAGACAAGACGTATCGTACTAGACAAGACATGTTGGACTAGATAAGTCATATTGGACTAGACAAGATATATTGGACTAGACAAGGCATATTGGATTGTACAAGATATATTGGACTACACAAGATATAATGGACTAAACAACATATATCATACTAGACAAGACATATTAGACTAGACAAGACAATTTGGACTAGACAAGAAATTTTGGACTACACAAGACATATTGGACTAGACTAGACATTTTGTACAAGACAGAACATGTTGGACTAGATAAGTCATATTGGACTAGACAAGATATATTGGACTAGACAAGATATAATGCACTAGACAACACATATCATACTAGACAAGACATATTAGACTAGACAAGACAATTTGGACTAGACAAGACATATTGGACTAGACAAGACATGTTTGACTTTATAAGACTTTTTGGACTAGACAAGACATGTCGTGCTAGAGAAGACATATTGGACTAAGCAAGACATATTGGACTAGACCAGACATATTAGACAAGTCAAGAAATATAGGACTAGACACGATAGGTTGAGTCTTGGAATGAGGAAATTTAGTTTGAGATAAATCTCTTTGTAAATAATGGATAGTTTGAGAGCCGTTCGATCTGGGACAGTCCCGTTCGGTGTCGGTCTTTCTTTAGAAATCAATTAAAAAATTAATGGCCGAGGCGTTGCAAGAGGAAAAAATGAAAAGAAATCTACGGCCGTTCTGCATAATAAATAGAATTGGCTTTGCGGCCGTCCGTTCTATTCCCGTCCGGCTGTTGCAGTTTCGTTTTTATTTTCTTTCACATATATTTTCTTCCTCTCGCCACAGACGGCCCAAACAAATTTCGCTAAATAAACACAATTTAAATCACCCAAACGATCTTTTGTCGACTAATTTTAGTCCGCGATTTGTTTCTTCCGATATTGGCGCATTTGTATACTTTCAGATGCAGTTTAGTCGCCCGCGCAGAAAGTTATCTAGGATAGTTATCTACATAGATAACTCTGGTTTATGCTATCTAGTAGATAATTTAATTATCTATAAATTTGCGAAAAAAAAATTTAGATATCTAGTCTAGTTTGCGAGTTATTGCTAAATATCTAGTATAAGTCACAGAAAATTAGTTTTAAATTCGAAAGGTGATAACTCGGAAAGTTATCTATTATAGATAACTTTCTATATAGCTAAACTTTTTTTTTTGCAGACAACAGAGAATTAAGTTATCTATGAATGCACTAACTTTCGTTTCAGTGTCTAGACTAGTTATTGACTTACCGTAAAAAAATAATTGGGAAATAACATAGAATTATGTTATCTATAAACGCACCTAGATAACCCTGGTTTACGGTATCTAGTAGATAATTAACTATAAAGTTGCGAAAAAAATTTGTAGATATCTATATAATATCAGATAGATATTATATAGATATAATATAGTAGATATCAAATAGTTTGCGAGTTATTGCTAAATGTCTAGTCTAAGTCACAAGAAATTAGTTTTGACTTCGAAAGTTGATAACTCAGAAAGTTATCTATGTAGATACACAATTTTTTTAGCAGACAATAGAGAATTAAGTTATCTATAAACGCACTCACTTTCGTTTCAGTGTATAGACTAGTTATTGAGTTACCGTAAAATATAGTTGGGAAATAACATAGAATTATGTTATCTATAAACGCACATAGATAACTCTGGTTTGCGGTATCTAGTAGATAATTTAATTATCTATAAAGTTGCGAAAAAAATATTTAGATATTTGGTCTAGTTTGCGAGTTATTGCTAAATTTCTAGTCTAAGTCACAAGAAATTGCTTTTAACTTCGAAAGGTGATAACTCGGAAAGTTATCTATATATCTATATATAGCTATCTATATATATATATATATATATATATATATATATATATATATATATATATATATATATATATATATAAACTTTTTTTCGGCAAACAACAGAGAATTAAGTTTATATTCTATAAACGCACTAATTTTCGTTTTAGTGTATAGACTAGTTATTTGGTTTATAAATAATTGGGAAACTAATAAATTTTGGAACGAAAAATTTGGATTTGTGACCAAAACGATAGATTATTTTGGCGATTTTGTTAGTTGGCTCGAAGGAATCGAAGTGCTGGACACGATTTTCGAGTTTATTTTGAAGAAGGATTCAAATTAACCAAAATATTGGCTATTTTTCAAAAAAATGTTCGCTGTTTTTCGAGGCATTTCCTCTAACTTTTTGCGTTTGTCTTAAAAAAAATTGTCCAAAACCCGGATTTTTTTTAAGAATTCGTCGGAAATGCGTGATTGAAGCTAAAAGAAAAATAATCAAAAGACAAATTTTGAAGGCAAAAAAAGCGCGCGACTTTTTAAAAAACGGGACATATTGTTAAAAACCGGGAAGACATATCAACGTAAAGGTAGACTTCCGAGCATAGCGGCTCTGGCGCCACTAACGCAGCGATACTGACGCGGCGACAGAGCGATAGTATTATACACTATGGAAATGGATGCACTAACGCTGAGCGCGTCAATGTGGCTGCGCTCGAGTGGCGCCATATACACATTTCCTCTAACTTTTTGCATGTTTGTCTTCAAAAAATTATCCAAAACCCGGATTTTTTATAAGAATTCGTCGGAAATGCGTGATGAAGCTAAAAGAAAAATAATCAAAAGACAAATTTTGAAGGCAAAAAAAGCGCGCGACTTTTTAAAACGTAAAAAAAAAACGGGACATATTGTTAAAAACCGGGACGACATATCAACATAAAGGTAGACTTCCGAGCATAGCGGCTTTGGCGTCAATAATGCAGCGATACTGACGCGGCGACATAGCGATAGTATCATGCACTATGGAAATGGACGCATTAACGCTGAGCGCGTCAATGTGGCTGCGCTCGAATGGCGCCACATACATTTCCATAGTGCATCAAAATACTATCGCTATGTCGCCGCGTCAGTATCGCTGCGTTAGTGACGCCAGAGCCGCGTCTCCTTCTCCTTCCAAGAGGTCTCCTTCCGAAGGTCGGCGATCCAATCGACCATTCTTGTTCTAGACACGAATGCTCGGAAGACATCAATGGTTAAAGCTTCGTACGAGAGTCTCATTTCTGATATCTTTCCGATCTTTCCGATCAATGGCAATATCCCCGGCCTCATCGAGGTTCAGTCGTCGGTTCTTGAGGTTGTCTTATTGTCAAATTGCCATAGTTCATGAAAAAAAATTGTAGTTATAGAAAATTGGAGTTATAGAAATACCCAGGGCCGGCACGTCAAAATATTCCGCCTAAGGCGAATACAACTTTCGCCGCCCCAACTTGTAATTCGTTAGACAAATTTAAAGGTTCTATATCGTCTGTTCTATAGGTAAATGTGTAAATCCTGACAATTTTTAAGAATTTCGTCTGATTTTTTTGCGCTAATGATGGAATATCCTATAAAATTCAAAAAATTGATTAAGATTTTCCAATTGTGTAAATCTTTCTGTAACAGAATTAGTACAAATATTTAAGAGATAATGAAAAACTTTGATTACGTGTTCAACAGCAGGTGTTACCGCATAGAGGTTCTAGCAAAATAATTTCAGGCAATCTTCTCCGGTATAAGTGATGAATTTACTCAATAAATCATCAAATGAACATTTTATATTATAGGCAAAACTGTACGGTACGTGTATATGTGTTTGGTTGGTTTAGCTATTGTCGGGGTTTGGTGAGCATGTATCAATCGGTTTTAATATTGATTCAAAATCTGCGTATACAACAATGCATTTTTCTATCGTCATTTTAATATATCCCCCGGGACCATATCAGCTCTCCTGTCTTTAACAATGTCTTTTGTCGGAATAATAGAGTATATTTTGTTGCAGTCATTCAATTTATGTTGATTGAAAGACGACTCGGTTGAAAAAAAAGGTTAGACAGCCATCACATAAATATTTTTTATCGTGATGCGATGATATTTGTCTTCTTACAAGTCGCCCAATATCTTTAATATATACATAATGACCTTTAACCCCCTCTTCCAAATATAATAAATTTACATGTCTTTCCCTAGTGTCAATTTTTTTAGACAGATTTTCTATTTGTTTATCTGTTATTTCGTGAATAAATAATTTGCTTTTACGTCTAATTCTTATTGAAAGCCTGCTTTCAAAATCTGCATTTATTTCCATTTCATTAGCTATTTCTTTAGCTTTTACAAATTATTTGCCCAAAACTATTTATACGAAATTCCATAAGAAACAAATTTACGCTAGAACTAGAAAAGAATAGAAACAATTTTTGAATAATTGAAAAAAATTACTTAGTTCACCAGCTTTTTTGGCTGCGTCGTTTACAACTAAATTTAAAGAATGGCAGGAACAGGTTACGAAAAAGGCCTTAGGATTCTTATCTAAGATTCGTTTTTGCACACCAGAATGCATACCTTTCATGTTTGGACCATTATCGTATACCTGGCCACGTATATTTTTAATTTTGAGACCTAATTTATCTAATTCTTGCAAAATTAAATCAGTTAAACTCTCCCCAGTTGATGATTCTACAGGTACAAATTTGATGAAATATTCTTTAGGAACAAATTCTTCACTATCTTTATTTAGAACGCGAATAACAAGATACATATGTTCAATTCTACTAACATCTGGAGTGCAATCCAAAATAATGCTGTAATATTTGGGAAATAATATTGGAAATAATAGTAACACGTACTTTTTCTCCCAATAAATTTACTATGTTATTTTGAATTTCTTTGCTCAAATAATGAGAACAATTGGGATTTTTTGAAAATGTGTAAATGCTCACTAATAAATGGATTAAATTTTTCCAAAAATTCAATAATTAAAAAAAAATTCTTTGATCTCATCTTTTGTGATTTCTTTTGTGATTTTGGAATTTCTTTTGATGACAACTTTTATATAGAAATAGAAGGTAGAACTAAGAAGCGGTGGAAACTCACGAAAAATTCGCTGTTACAAGAATATGCCGCCCTAAAAATATGGCGCCGTAAGGCGATCGCCTGTCCGACCAGGCGCACGTGCCGGCACTGTCTTCTATATGTTTTATCCATATTTTCTTCAGTTGAGACAGTTACTACGTCGTAATTAATACTTACATTGAATTGAAAAATTCACTATGTTTTTACCACACTCGTGTGGTAAAAACATAGTGAATTTTTCAATTCAATGTAAGTTTTACTTGAACAATTAAAATTGTTTTGTCGATTATTTTGCAACCCGACACCGACACAACAACATACGATTCGGAAGTTGTTTTGGCGGCGACTCGCGAATATCCTGGCAGGATTGCAGTCGCAAACTTGAACGCCTTTTCGATAAAAAATAAACGGGCGAAGGTGCACTTGAACGCCTTTTCGATTAAAAAACTAACGATTGATGGCCGCCCGATCTGTTCCCATTACGCACGTCGTCGGCCAATCGAGACCGCTCGCTTGACGAAAATATATTAATTACTTTTATAATTAGCGGAGGAAAGCGCTCGGAGAGAGTGTGAAACGGATAAAAATAATTTGGCAAAAGGCCCAAATAGAAAGAAGAAAAAATAAAATGAATAACTACGGAGATTACTCAAAAATTAGATTTGAAAGAAACGGGGAAAGCGCAAGAAATTTCCGGGCAAAATTTGTCTTTGTGTTAAAATTTGTCTTGCAATACAGAAAACTAGGGGTTCTTAACCGGTGCGACGGAATAGACTTAAAGCATTGATCGTACCTCATATAGTTTTGATCATACCTCGTTAGGTCTTGATCATATCTTGATCATACCTCGTATGGTCTTGATCATATCTTGGTCATACCTCGTATGTTCTTATCCATACCTTGATTTATACTTTGTATGATCTTGATCATACCTTGATCATAGCTAGTATGGTCTTATTCATACCTTGATCGTACTTCGTATGGTCTGGATCATACCTTGTCCATACCTCGTAAGGTCTTGATCATACCTTGATCATACCTCATAAGGTCTTGATCAAACCTCGTATGCTCTTGAACATATCTTGATCATACTTCATATGCTCTTGAACATATCTTGATCATAACTCGTATGGTGTTATTCATATTTTGATCATACTTCGTATGGGCTTGATCATACCTTGATCATAACTCGTATGGTCTTATTCATACCATGATCATACTACGTATGCTCTTGATCATACCTTGTATGGTCTCGAACATATCTGGATCATACTTCATGTGGTCTTGAACATATCTTGATCATACCTCGTATGGTCTTGAACATATCTTGATTATACTTCGTATGGTCTTGAACATATCTTGATCATACCTCCTATGGACTTGAACATATCTTGATCATACGAGGGGTCTTGAACATATCTTGATCATACCTCGTATGGTCTTGAACATATCTTGATTATACCTCGTATGGTCTTGAACATATCTTGATCATACGCCGTATTAACTTGAACATATCTTGATCATACGAGGGGTCTTGAACATACCTTGATCATACCTCGTATGGTCTTGAACATATCTTGATTATACCCCGTATGGTCTTGAACATATCTTGATTATACCTCGTATGGACTTGAACATATCTTGATCATACGAGGGGTCTTGAACATATCTTGATCATACCTCGTATGGTTTTGAACATATCTTGATTATACCTCGTATGGTCTTGAACATATCTTGATCATACGAGGGGTCTTGAACATATCTTGATCATACCTCGTATGGTCTTGAACATATCTTGATTATACCTCGTATGGTCTTGAACATATCTTGATCATACGTCGTATTAACTTGAACATATCTTGATCATACGTGGGGTCTTGAACATATCTTGATCATACCTCGTATGGACTTGAACATATCTTGATCATATGAGGAGTCTTGAACATATCTTGATCATACCTCGTATGGTCTTGAAAATATCTTGATCGTACCTCGTATCTTGATTATACCTCGTATGGTCTTGAACATATCTTGATTATACATAGAATGGTCTTGAACATATCTTGATCATACCTCGTATGGTCTTGAACATATCTTGATTATACCTCGTATGGTCTTGAACATATCTTGATCATACCTCGTATGGACTTGAACATATCTTGATCATACGAGGGGTCTTGAACATATCTTGATCATACCTCGTATGGTTTTGAACATATCTTGATTATAGCTCGTATGGTCTTGAACATATCTTGATCATACGAGGGATCTTGAACATATCTTGATCATACCTCGTATGGTCTTGAACATATCTTGATTATACTTCGTATGGTCTTGAACATATCTTGATAATACCTCGTATGGACTTGAACATATCTTGATCATACGAGTGGTCTTCAACATATCTTGATCATACCTCGTATGATTTTGAACATATCTTGATTATAGCTCGTATGGTCTTGAACATATCTTGATCATACGAGGGGTCTTGAACATATCTTGATCATACCTCGTATGGTCTTGAACATATCTTTATCATACGAGGGGTCTTGAACATATCTTGATCATACCTCGTATGGTCTTGAACATATCTTGATTATACTTCGTATGGTCTTGAACATATCTTGATCATACCTCGTATGGACTTGAACATATCTTGATCATACGAGGGGTCTTGAACATATCTTGATCATACCTCGTATGGTCTTGAACATATCTTGATTATACTTCGTATGGTCTTGAACATATCTTGATCATACCTCGTATGGACTTGAACATATCTTTATCATACGAGGGGTCTTGAACATATCTTGATCATACCTCGTATGGTCTTGAACATATCTTGATTATACTTCGTATGGTCTTGAACATATCTTGATCATACCTCGTATGGACTTGAACATATCTTGATCATACGAGGGGTCTTGAACATATCTTGATCATACCTCGTATGGTCTTGAACATATCTTGATTATACCTCGTATGGTCTTGAACATATCTTGATCATACGAGGGGTCTTGAACATATCTTGATCATACCTCGTATGGTCTTGAACATATCTTGATCATACCTCGTATGGTCTTGAACATATCTTGATTATACCTCGTTTGGTCTTGAACATATCTTGATCATACGTCGTATTAACTTGAACATATCTTGATCATACGAGGGGTCTTGAACATATCTTGATCATACCTCGTATGGTCTTGAACATATCTTGATCTTGGTCTTGAACATCAAGATATGTTCAAGACCATTCGAGGTATGATCCAGACCAAAAGAGGTATGATCAATGTATAATCAAGACCATACGAAGTATGATCAAGGTATGAAGAAGAACATACGAGGTATGATCAAGGTATGATCAAGACCATACAAAATATGATCAAGGTATGAATAAGACCATACGAGGAATGATCAAGATATGATCAAGTCCTGATTATACCTTGATCATATCTCGTATTGTCTTGATCAAACCTCGTATGTTCTTAAAAAATGAATAATTTTGCAATGTTAGAAAGTTTGGCAGCTGAAACAGTTTTCGCTACCCTTGTGTGGTCCCAAATTTGTCTCAACTTGAATTTCAAACTCGAATATTTGAAAATCTGGAAAAATTTCCAAATGGACGAGAAAAACAAACAAACAAGAGAAGGAAAAGTTATCGCCGCCCGCAGCGATTGTTTTCGCTCGGCCGCCGATTTGCTTCGTGCCCCCACTCCGCTCCCGCCCGCCTATTTTTAAACCTCGCGGAAGGGATAGCCGGCGTTGCGTAAGCGACGCCGGACGTCGCCGTCCGTCCGTCAGTAGTGTTGCGGCGAACGGTGCGAAAACAAAATCCGCGCTTCAAGATGCCTCACATACCCTCGTACAAGTCCAACTACTCCAACTACCCCTTGTCCTCATACGGCTCGGCCTCCAGCATCTCGAGCTTCGCAAGCTCCAACTACAAGTACCCGCCCTCGCTCTACACCAGGGCAAGTACCTCGCCTTATTTGGACGACAACAACAACAACAACCCCTTGAGGAAACCCCCGCTGCCCAAACGCAAACCTTTCTTGCCCGGATTTCGCCCGTCCCCGCTGCGCTCAGTAATCACAACCTCACCCTCCCCTTCACGCTCCGTCGTTTCTCCCTCACCCTCAATAACGCCGCGTCGCACCTTCCCGCAATACTCCTCATCGCGGTTCGATCTCGACGGGATCAGTGAGCGCGACGAAGCGCCGGTCGTCTTCGACGCGAACCTCACCTTCGTCCTCGGGTGCAAGACGAAGATGCGGCCGCTCGTCAGGGCTGTGCCTGCCCACCGCGAGGAGAGCATGGCCTCGAGCTGTTTGAGTGAGAAGATCGAGGATTTCTTAAATCGCACCGATCACGTCATGGACGAGTGGAGGAGTTTGGGGCGCCGCGACAGGGATGAAGGGGTCTCGAAACGCCGCGCGGGGAGGTCCCGCAGCGCCACCAACATCATGATCAAGGGCTTTCAGTATTACAGCAGGGCGAGTAGCTGTTCCAGGTCGAGTTTGGCCAGGGATTTATCGGAGGATCGGACTGAGGATGAGGTACAAATCAAGAAGATTACACACTAAAAACCGATACAAGGAGTTGTGCATATACTATCTAAAGATGAAGAAATAAAACCTTTGAGGCACGGTGGTATTGAAAGTGTCCCACCTTATGATGTGTAAATGTTATGCCATTTTAAAACCGTTTCGGCAATTGTCTAATGTCATGAAAGTCAAATCTTCAATAAGTTCAAGAAAATGTAGAAGATCGAGAAAATGAAAGAGATATAATGTGAATGATCTTTGTCAATTTAGCTTTTTTCAAATTTTCTCAAAAACTATTACTCAAAACCAATTGTAAGCAACATTATGTGAAACTAGACTAAATTATCTACAATTTGATTTAAGATACAACTAAATTACTCATCAATTAATGCCAATTTTAACCAAATTTTGAAAATTTTTCAAACTCGACATTTTTCGTTTTTTCAAATTTTCTCCAAAACTATTCCTCAAATCCAATCCTAAGCAACATCGTGTGAAACTAGACTAAATTATCTACAAAGTGATATAAGACACAACTAAATTATTCAACTATTAATGCCAATTTTAACCAAATTTTCAAATTTCTTCAAATTCTAAATTTTATGTTTTTTCAAATGTTCTCAAAAACTATAACTCAAAACCAATTCCAAGCAACATCGTGGGAAACTATACTAAATTATCTACAATTTGATATAAGATACAACTAAATTACTCATCAATTAATGCCAATTTTAACCAAATTTTGAAAATTTTTCAAACTCGACATTTTTCGTTTTTTCTAATTTTCTCAAAAACTATTCCTCAAAACCAATTTTAAGCAACATCGTGTGAAACTAGACTAAATTATCTACAAAGTGATATAAGAAACAACTAAATTATTCAACAATTAATGCCAATTTTAACAAAATTTTGAAATTTTTTCAAATTCTAATTTTTTTGTTTTTTAAAATTTTCTCAAAAACTATTCCTCAAAACCAATTTTAAGCCACATCGTGTGAAACTAGACTAAATTATCTACAAAGTGATATAAGACACAACTAAATTACTCAACAATTAATGCCAATTTGAACCAAATTTTGAAATTTCTTCAAATTCTACATTTTTTGTTTTTTCAAATTTTCTCAAAAAATATTCCTCAAATCCAATTCCAAGCAACATCATGTGAAACTAGACTAAATAATCTACAGTTTGATATAAGATACATCTAAATTACTCGTCAATTAATGCCAGTTTAAAGCAATTTTTGAAAAATGTTCAAAATCGTTTTTTTTGCTTTTTCAAATTTTCTCAAAAACTATTACTCAAAACCAATTTTAAGCAACATCGTGGGAAATTAGACTAAATTATCTACAATTTGATATAAGATACAACTAAATTACTCATCAATTAATGCCAATTTTAACCAAATTTTGAAAATTTTTCAAACTCGACATTTTTTGTTTTTTCAAATTTTCTCAAAAACTAGTCCTCAAATCCAATTCTAAGCAACATCATGTGAAACTAGACTAAATCATCTACAATTTAATATAAGACACAACTAAATTACTCAACAATTAATGCCAATTTTAACAAAATTTTGACATTTTTTCAAATTCTAAATTTTTTGTTTTTTCAAATTTTCTCAAAAACTATTCCTCAAATCTAATCCTAAGCAACATCGTGGGAAATTAGACTAAATTATCTACAATTTGATATAAGATACAACTAAATTACTCATCACTTAATGCCAATTTTAACCAAATTTTGAAAAAATTTCAAACTCGACATTTTTCGTTTTTTTCAAATTTTCTCCAAAACTATTCCTCAAAACCAATTTTAAGCAATATCGTGTGAAACTAGACTAAATTATCTACAATTTGATATAACACACAACTAAATTACTCATCAATTAAGGCCAATTTTAACCAAATTTTGAAAATTTTTCAAACTCGAAATTTTTCGTTTTTTCAAATTTTCTCCGAAACTATTCCTCAAATCCAATTGTAAGCAACATCATGTGAAACTAGACTAAATTATCTAAAATTTGATATAACACACAACTAAATTACTCATCAATTAAGGCCAATTTTAACCAAATTTTGAAATTTTTTCAAACTCGACATTTTTTGTTTTTTTAATTTTCTCAAAAACTATTCCTCAAATCCAATTCTAAGCAACATCATGTGAAACTAGACTAAATTATCTACAATTTGATATAAGATACAACTAAATTACTCAACAATTAATGCCAATTTTAACCAAATTTTCAAATTTTTTCAAACTCAACATTTTTCGTTTTTAGATCTTGAATGTTATAAATTTTGTTGTCAAATCTTGATTTTTCTTCAATCACGATTTGTCGTTGACCATTTTGCTTCAATCCCCTAATCATTTTCTGTTTTGTTTCCAACATAACCTAACCATCTTCGCTTTTGTTTCTAGCTGACTGAGATGACAGCAGATTTGGCCGAAGAACACTCCACCTGCACGCTGGCCACCGAGCGTCTGGATGCCGAAACCTCCGAGCGCCTTCGCCTCGAACGCGAGCTCTCCGAGAGCCAGCACAAATACAAAGACCTCCAGCAGTCCTCCGAGCGGCTCGAAATGGAGCTCTACTACGCCAAGAACGACCTGAACGGCATCTGCGAAGAGGACGAAGAGGCCGACGGCGACGGCGTCTACAAGGAAAGGTACGAACGCGCCATCAGGGAACTGGAATTCACCAAACGGAGACTCCAACAGCAACATGAGGACGACCTCGAACAACTCGTTGCTTTAAAGAAACAATTAGAAAAGAAGGTATGAATTGTTCCTTTATTATCTTCTTCCTTCATCATCATTTTGTTCCTCCATCACCTTCATGTTCCTTCTTCATCTCCTTCCATCATCATCTTCTTGTTCCTTCAACATCTTCTTCCTTGATCATCTTCCTGTTCCTTCATCCCCTTATTGTTCCTTCATCATATTCTTCCTTCATCATCTTCTTGTTCCTTCATCACCTTCTTGTTCCTTCATCATCTTCTTCCTTCATCATCTTCTTGTTCCTCCATCACCTTCTTGTTCCTTTTTCGTCTTCTCTTCCTTCATCATCTTCTTCCTTCATCATCTTCTTCCTTCATCATCTTCTTGTTCCTTCATCACCTCCTTGTTCCTTCATCATCTTCTTCCTTTATCATCTTCTTGTTGCTTTAACATTTTGTTCCTTCGTTATCTTCTTCCTTCATCATCTTTTTGTTCCTTCATCGCTTTCTTGTTTCTTCATCATTTTCTTCCTTCATCATCTTCTTGTTCCTTCATCATCTTCTTGTTCCTTCATCATCTTCTTCCTTTATCATCTTGTTCCTTTATCACCTGCTTGTTCCTTCATCTTCTTCCTCCATAATCTTCTTGTTCCTTCTTTACCTTCTTGTTCCTTCATCATCTTCTTCCTTCATCATCTTCTTTTTTCTTCATTACCTTCTTCCTTTTTCATCTTCTCTTCCTTCATCATTTTTTGTTCCTTTATCATCTTTTTCCTTCATCATCTTCTTGTTCCTTTATCACTTTGTTCCTTTGTTTTCTTCTTCCTTCATCATCTTTTTGTTCCTTCATCACCTTCTTGTTCCTTCATCATCTTCTTCCTTCATCATCTTCCTGCTCCTTCATCATCTTCTTCCTTAATCATCTTCTTGTTCCTTCATCACCTTCTTGTTCCTTTTTCATCTTCTCTTCCTTTATCATCTTCTTGTTCCTTCATCATCTTCTTCCTTCATCATCTCCTTGTTCCTTCATCACCTCCTTGTTCCTTCATCATCTTCTTCCTTCATCATCTTCTTGTTCCTTCATCATCTTCTTGTTCCTTTATCATCTCCTTCCTTCATCATCTTCTTTTTCCTTCATTACCTTCTTCCTTTTTTATCTTCTTTTCCTTCATCATCTCTTTGTTCCTTTATCATCTTTTTCCTTCATCATCTTCTTGTTCCTTCTTTACCTTCTTGTTCCTTCAAATCTTCTTCCTTCATCACCTTCTTTTTTCTTCATTACCTTCTTCCTTTTTCATCTTCTCTTCCTTCATCAACTCTTTGTTCTTTTATCATCTTTTTCCTTCATCATCTTCTTGTTCCTTTATCATTTTGTTCCTTCGTTTTCTTCTTCCTTCTTCATCTTTTTGTTCCTTCATCACCTTCTTGTTCCTTCATCATCTTCTTCCTTCATCATCTTGCTCCTTCATCATCTTCTTCCTTCATCATCTTCTTCCTTCATCATCTTCTTCTTCTTTTATCATCTTCTTCCTTCATCATCTTCTTATTCCTTCATCACCTTCTTGTTCCTTCATCATCCTTCTTCCCTCATCATCTTCTTCCTTCATCATCTTCTTGTTCCTTCATCACCTTCTTGTCCTTCCTCATCTTCTTCTTTCATCATCTTCTTGTTCCTTTATCACCCTCTTGTTCCTTCATCATCTTCTTGTTCTTTCATCATCTTCTTCCTTCATCATCTTTTTGTTCCTTTATCACCTTCTTGTTCCTTCATCATCCTTCTTCCCTCATCATCTTCTTCCTTCATCATCTTCTTGTTCCTCCATCATTTTCATTCTCTTCTTCATCATATTCTTCCTCGTCTCCTTGATTCCTTCACATTCTTCTTCATTTTCTCGCTCTTCATATTTCCTTCTGATTCCTTCCTTGACCTCCTTCATCTACTTCACTTTCATTTAATACTTTTTTTTTTAGTTGACTGATGCGTATGAAGAAGTTGAGGAACAGCGTCAGGTGGTGGGTCAGTGGAAGCGGAAGGTGCAGAAGTTGAACGGCGAGATGAACGACCTGAAGCACCTGCTGGAGGAGCAGAGCGCGCGTAACAACCTGCTGGAGAAAAAGCAGAGGAAGTTCGATTCGGAGACGCAGCTGCTGCAGGACGAGTTGCGGCAGGAGAAGCAGCAGAAGGAGAGGATCGGCCGCGAGAAGGAGCTCACGCTCGCCGAGAAGTTCACGCTTGAAAGTAATCTAGCGGTAAGTGAAGGCGTTTAGTTGCTGCAAGAATGGAATAAATTTTGTTTTGTTTTTAGGATGTCAGGATGGAGTTGGACATGAAAGAGGAGAAACTGACGGCGCTGCAGCTGGAGCTGGACGAGCTGACCTTCGGCGGGAAGACGGAGGAGGAGGTCACGATCCTGCGCAAGCAGAAGATCGACTGCGAGCGCCGGCTGCACGACCAGGAGGAAGAACTGGACGAGCTGGCCGGGCAAGTGCAGCTGCTGGAGCAGGCCAAGCTCAAGCTCGAGATGAGCCTGGAACAGATGAGGAAGACCGGCAAGAAGGAGGCACAGCAGCATGACGAGGAACTGGAGGAAGTCAGGTGTAACGCCCAAAAGAAAGTCAAAAGTATGTTATCGCATCAAAGTAATTTGTTTTGCTAAATTAATGTTTGTTTTTGTTAGCTCTTGAAGCTCAGTTGGAGAATGAGCACGAGGAGCGTACGATTTTGCTGCGGGAGAAACACGAAATCGAACGGCGGCTGAAGACGGCGTTGGAAACGGATCGAAACGAGAAAGCCAACGATGAGGCGCTGCTACAGCGTCTGAAGCGAGACCTGAAACGTACCAAAGCCCTGCTGCGTGATACCCTAACCCAGCTCGAGCGACAGAAAGCCGAAACGCCTGGGAAGTCCCAAATCCGACAGCTCAAGAACCAGCTGGAAGACGTGGAGTGCGCGAGAACGGTGGCTGTCAAAGCGCGGCAGAGTCTCGAAGCCGAATTGTCCGAGACTCAGGCTTTGCTGGACGAGTCCAGCAGGTTGAAGAGCGAGGCGGAGGATCGACTGAACGCTGTCAGCAGGGAGAGGAGCGACATGCAGACGCAGCTGGAGGAAAACGAGGAAGAACTAGCCGAGGTGTTGAAGAAATACAAGGTTGCGGTTTCGCAGATGAGTTTGGATCAAATGGCCCTGCAGGAACAGGTCTCGCTGGTCACAGAGCTGGAGATCGAAAGGAACGGCTTGAGGGAACAATTGGCCGAGCTCACCACCAAGTTGGAGAGTGTCGAAAGCATGGGCGACGCCTCTTCACATCTTTTAGTCAAACGGTAAATATTTGTTACTGGACCTCTTTGAATAACACGTTTATGGGTTACATTTTGTTTCAGTACGGAGTTGAAGGTGAAGGAGTTGGAGTCGAAACTGGACTTGGAGCAGACGACTAAGTCGAGACTGGAAGTCCAAATCGCCCGACTGAAGGAAACCGTGGATAAGCTGCAAACGGACTTGGCCACAGCCCGCGTCAAAGAACAACAAGCCCAAGACCAAATTAGGAAGCTTCAACGTAATCTTAGGTACAAATATTTCGACCAGAAAACAAAACTTCTATCCCATCATATACTTCAACTTCAAGATACTGATAGCTCATCCTCATATGATCAGTTCTTTCCTATTGTTAGTTGATGCTATCAACAAAAAGCAACAAACTTGTTGCTGATGATCTGATCGCATGAAGATTAAACTTCACGCGATCAGTTCTTTCTTATTGATAGCTTGATGCTGATTTATTCTGTTTCCTCGTTTGCTGCCTTAGTATTAAGTTTATCGTTTCGGTTGTTTAGGGAACTTCGTGATGAACACAACGGGGCGATGAGTCGCGAGGGCGAAGCACAGCTGAGGCGTAAGGACCTGGAGAAGCGATGTGAAGCGCTTGAAGCGGAGACGTCGACGGCCCGCACGGACCTGCGGCTGGCGCTCAAGAGGATCGAGGACCTGCAGTCGGCCATCCAAGGGGACTTGGACGACGACAGCATAGATAACTCTGATAGGTACATTTCGTCACTGGATGCAAATTAAGGTGGTCAAAACATTTTGCTTTTTGTTTCAGCGATCACGACAGCTACAGTTCAGACGATTCCGTTCACACGTTTCTGGCAAGTCATAAACAGAGCAAGACAGTCAATGATTCGTCCAGAAGGTAATCTTTAGAAAATTGTTCCTTTGAAGTTGAAACTTAGATTCTTGTAGAAATTTGTAATTAGGTTATAGACTTTACTGTTTTTTTTTTAGATTGTCAACGACGAGTCGTACGAGTAATTCGAGTAATCCAGGGAAGGAGACAGCGTCGTATGCCTGAGTGGCGGCGTCGCTCTGCAGAACGATTTCCTTGACGTTCTGCAGACACGATGCCTTGGGAGACGACACGGAGGGAGCGCACTACGTCTAGACAGTTAAGACAAGTTGAGGACGGTTTTGGGTGCGACTTTTTGGTTTAGTTTGTTTTGTGATAGAACTCGAGGGCCGCAGACTGATCGCGTCGGGGCGGTTAGAACAAGATTTGTCTAGTCGTGTTGGACTAGGCTTATTGATTCGGGAAGTTTCTTTTCTTGTTTTTCAATCAAGGATGCCAACGGCTTTTTCCCAAGAAATTTTTCGTTTTTTTCCAAAATTTTAACGATTTCTTAAATTATTTCATTATTTGTTTAATATTTATCTTTGATTTTTTTTTTGAGACACTGTGTATATTTACCATGATAGCTGTAAGGACTCTTGTCTAGTTCTGGTTTTTTTTTGTTTCTGTCTAGAGTTAAGGAAATTTGATATATACATATGTAAGATAAACATTATTACGATTATTATTATTATTATCTAGAAATTTTGTTGGAACTTATAAATAAATGTTGTGGAAGTTTTGTTCTTTTCCTTATTTCTTTAGCAAAATATACAAGACTAGACAGATAAGACTAGACAGACAAGACTAGACAGACAAGACTACACAGACAAGACTAGACAGACAAGACTAGACAGACAAGACTAGACAGACAAGACTAGACAGACAAGACTAGACAGACAAGACTAGACAGACAAGACTAGACAGACAAGACTAGACAGACAAGACTAGACAGACAAGACTAGACAGACAAGACTAGACAGACAAGACTAGACAGACAAGACTAGACAGACAAGACTAGACAGACAAGACTAGACAGACAAGACTAGACAGACAAGACTAGACTGACAAGTCTAGACAGACAAGACTAGACAGACAAGACTAGACAGACAAGACTAGACAGACAAGACTAGACAGACAAGACTAGACAGACAAGACTAGACAGACAAGACTACACAGACAAGACTAGACAGAAAAGACTAGACAGACAAGATTAGACAGACAAGACTACACAGACAAGACTAGACAGAAAAGACTAGACTAGACAAGATTAGACAGACAAGACTAGACAGACAAGACTAGACAGACAAGACTGGGCAGACAAGACTAGATAGACAAGACTAGACAGACAAGACTAGACAGACAAGACTAGACAGACAAGACTAGACAGACAAGACTAGACAGACAAGACTAGACAGACAAGACTAGACAGACAAGACTAGACTGACAAGTCTAGACAGACAAGACTAGACAGACAAGACTAGACAGACAAGACTAGACAGACAAGACTAGACAGACAAGACTAGACAGACAAGACTAGACAGACAAGACAAGACAGACAAGACTAGACAGACAAGACTAGACAGACAAGACTAGACAGACAAGACTAGACAGACAAGACTAGACAGACAAGACTAGACAGACAAGACTAGACAGACAAGACAAGACAGACAAGACTAGACAGACAAGACTAGACAGACAAGACTAGACAGACAAGACTAGACAGACAAGACTAGACAGACAAGACTAGACAGACAAGACTAGACAGACAAGACTAGACAGACAAGACAAGACAGACAAGACTAGACAGACAAGACTAGACAGACAAGACTAGACAGACAAGACTAGACAGACAAGACTGACAGACAAGACTAGACAGACAAGACTAGACAGACAAGACTAGACAGACAAGACTAGACAGACAAGACTAGACAGACAAGACTAGACAGACAAGACTAGACAGACAAGACTAGACAGACAAGACTAGACAGACAAGACTAGACAGACAAGACTAGACAGACAAGACTAGACAGACAAGACTAGACAGACAAGACTAGACAGACAAGACTAGACAGACAAGACTAGACAGACAAGACTAGACAGACAAGACAAGACAGACAAGACTAGACAGACAAGACTAGACAGACAAGACTAGACAGACAAGACTAGACAGACAAGACTAGACAGACAAGACTAGACAGACAAGACTAGACAGACAAGACTAGACAGACAAGACTAGACAGACAAGACTAGACAGACAAGACTAGACAGACAAGACTAGACAGACAAGACTAGACAGACAAGACTAGACAAGACTAGACAGACTAGACTAGACAGACAAGACTAGACAGACAAGACTAGATAGACAAGACTAGACAGACAAGACTAGTCAGACAACAACCTAAGCTAACCAATGAATAATAGTACCGTAGGTCTTTACGATAGTACCTTTAAGTCTTTATAAAAGTACCTTAAGTTTCTAGGGTATAAATCCATGAGGTATTATCGTAAAGCCAAGAGGTACTATTATTCCTTGTTTAGCTTAGGTTAGACGTTTTGACGTGTTTACAGCATGATACGGCACGGTAATATATAATCCAACTGTACTGTACCGTCCGGCATCTGAACGTACCGTGTAGTACCGTGGCCAAAAACCGTTCAATAAATTCCTTTAAAAATTTGCGTATATAGTGGTTGACACATTTATGTGACAAACTAAGAAAAAAAAAAGGGATTTATAGAACTTATAAGGGTGGTGAGGGCAAGTGTGTCACATATGCGCGACGCTAGCATACATTAATTTCAACACCTAAACCCGACCATAAGAACTCATGTAAATTGAGAAACGAAATTCAACAAAGTGGTTGATTGAAACCATTGTAACAAAATTTGCATTTCACATTTTTTAATTTTCTGGATAAACCGAATGATTTAATTAAATTTGCAAAGAATACTTTTTTGTAGACACCGACGTCTTACATATGAAGATCCGGGTTACAATTTTGTATTTTGAAGCCTTAACGAGATATTTGAAAAAAACCTTTGAAGCAAAAATAATTTCCCATGCCGTCCCCATTGGAGGCAGAGCGTTCAAATGTGGTCAAACGGTACTTCTTGTGGATACCCACATTCAGTGTTGGGCATAATTCAATTAATTTTTTAATTGTAGAATCAAACAATTACAATTTTAATTGCAACTAAATCAATTGCAATTAATTTAATTCAAATAAGTGTTTAATTGTGAGATGCAATTGAAATCAATTGCAATTAAATCCATTAATTGTGGTTTACAATTAATTTAATTGCAATTAAAATTTTAATTGTTAGTTACAATTAACTTAACATCAATTGTTTATTATAACAATTATAACTATTTGATGAATGTACAAACTTAAACAGTAGGGAAAGATGGTCGTTCTGAACCCTCCACCTCCACTTCCGGACCACCACGCCCCCACTTTCGGTTTCCACCCACTTCCGGTGTGGGTGAATTTTTGGAACCAGAAGTGGGGGTGGGAACCGGAAGTGGGGTGGGAACTAAACCGGAAAGTCAAACCGAACTCAAAGTGGGAACTCAAACCGAAAATCAACCGGAAGTGGGGTAGATAACCTAACGAGCTGTCGCGTTTTAAAATCAAACTTTCCGCACTCTAATGTAAATAACTATTTCAGTTAAGCATTGTGGCAAGTGATACAATGGAGTATAATAAACATATATTCTAACCGACATTTATTAATTGTAATTGTAAAAATGCATCATCAATCAATTAACAATTAATTAATTGTAATTGCAAAATTTTACAATTAACAATTAATTAATTGTGTTATCTTGCAATTACAATTAATTATTTTAATTGTTAGTTGCAATTAAATCTGGCAATTTAATTGTTAGTTGTTAATTGTTTTCACAATTAATTTTTGCCCAACTATGCCCACATTCAATAAAAGTTTAATTGAAATCTCACATTTTCTCGCTATTTTTAGGGTTCTGTACCGAAAACGGAACCCTTATAGAAAACTTTGTTGTCCGTCTGTCTGTCTGTCTGTAAGTCCGTCTGTCTGTCTGTCAAGACCATTTTTCTCAGGAACGCGTAGAGGTAACAAGTTGAAATTTGTATCAAATACTAGGGTCTGCGGTCTCTTTCATCTGTGAAAAAATCAAACTTGTAAGTCAACGCGATCAAAAGATATGACCGTTTATGTCGCATATTTTGCGATTTCACAAGGGGATCAAAACCTATAGGGTACTTCCCGTTGACCTAGAATCATGAAATTTGGCAAGAAGCGGTGTCTTACAGCACATGTAAAGGGAAAAATCTGAAAACCATAAATATGTAGTTTAATTACAAGAAAAATGCGAATTTACTATTAGAAACTTATGAAAATACACTAATGTGTTGCGTGGTATTGTCAGGCACCAAAAGCATATGGGTTGCATACAGTTAAGTCCTCCTAAAGATACCTTACTTACAAGTTTGTACGGAACCCTCGGTGCGCGAGTACAACTCGCACTTGGCCGGTTTTTTTAATATCTTGAAATTTTCCGTTCGGTTTCCGTCGGAATTATGTTGAACTGATCGGGTCTGTGTTGAAAGTAAAATATGCTCGAGACGCTTGGACAATTCGTGTATAGTGGTTGGCACATATATGTGACAAATTAAAAAAAATCTGCTTCTTGAAGGGTGAAAAGGGATTCCAAGGGTGAAAACATATGTCACATATGCGTGACGCTTGGACAGTGCGAAACAAAAACTCAAACATTTCTTAATTATATATTTTGTGATGTAAAAATACAAAAAAGTGGCAACAATATTATCAAAAAACGAACAAAAAAACACAAATACATCCAAAACCTGTTCGAAAATCCTCATTTAGTACGTTTTCACTTAAACAGAAACGAAAATAATATTAATAAACAAATATTTAAATCTTTCAGCAATAACGAAACAGAAAACACGGGACAGTCTTAAGCTTGCAACTTGTAGATTCTGGTGCACGAAATATCATCCACCTTCAAAATCTGAAAACAAAACAAAAATCAGTAACAAACACCAAAACAATACCAATCTTTGTTCATTAATGACTGTCCATTACATTCTCAAACAAAATTAATAATCACAAAAAAGCTACATCTTCTAGAGCAACTAGGGGTGAGCAACCTTTTTTTGTTGAAAAATGTTATTTTGAAAACGTTCGAGAAAGTCTCGCAAGTATCCCGCGGAATGTTGCTTGTTCATCCCTGATGATTTTTCGCGAAAATCTGACGAATTTCGCGAAAAATTAAATTAAATTTAAAGTAAATTTTCTAAATTTCGCACCAAACAATTTGTCTAGATCTAGAAACTTTAAGCAAATATTAACTGCTCTAGTTCACGCGCACCCGGACACTCATTAATGAACAGATAGTATTTGCGAGAATTAATTTATCTAGACCTAGAAACGTTAAGCAAACATTGATTGTTTTAGCTAGAGAAAACCAGGACACTCATTAATGAACATATAGTAGTTACAATTAAATCATCTAGACCTAGCATCCTTAAGCAAACGTTGATTATTTTAGCTAGAGCAAACCCGGACACTCATTAATGAACGGATAGTATTTGCGAGAATTAATTTATCTAGAGCTAGAATCGTTAAACAAACATTGATTGTCTTAGGTAGAACAAAACCGAACACTAAGCTAGTATTTGCGAGAATTAACTTGTCTAGATTGAGAATCTTTAATCAAATATTGATTGTTCTAGTTAACGCAAGAACCTGGACACTCATTACGAAACAGATAGTTTAGTTTAGTTTACAGCGATAATTAATTTATCTACACCTAGAATCATTAAGCAAACGTTGATTGTTTTAGCCATAGCAAACCCAGATACTCATTAATGAACGGATAGCATTTGCGAGAATTAATTTATCTAGACCTAGGAACGTTAAGCAAACATTGATTGTTTTAGCTAGAATAAACCAGGACACTCATTAATGAGCATATAGTAGTTGCGACAATGAAATCATCTAGACCTAGCATCCTTATGCAAACGTTGATTGTTTTAGCTAGAGCAAACCCGGACACTAATTAATGAACAGCTAGTATTTGTGAGAATTAACTTATCTAGATCTAGAATCTTTTAGCAAATATTGATTTTTCTGGCTAGAGCAAACTGGGACACTCATTAATGAACTCTAGAGTTGCTTACTTAGAACAATCTTAATGTATATGAACTTTATTAGTTATGAAAAATATAACTTAATATCAATAATCTATGAGTTTAAGAAAAATAAGTTCTAGAAGTTTTTAGGAATTTTCTTACCATTTTGACTTCGTCGGGTGAGAAGATGCGGTCGATGGTGGTGACCTTGCCGTCGGCGCCGATCTGCTTCTCGCTGATGGTGGCGCCGTCGACGGAGAAGGTGGACTTGACCTTGCGGCCGTCGGGCGTCTCGTGGTCGAGCTCGACGCCCGGCTTGAACTTGGTCACGGAGTTCTTGAACGTGGACGACGAGCTCAGCACGTACTCGTCGCCGTCGCGCTTCACGTCGATCACCGGCGACACCGCGTTGCCCATCTTCCTCGTCACCAAACCGACACCTAAAACAAACAAATACCATTGAAAAACTCGCAGAGTAGGAAAAGTATGGCTTGTCGCACACTGGGTCCGCTCGTCTCCGCTCAGCTCAGCCTTTCAGCCCAGAAAAATATAAAATCCGTGTATTTAAATAGGAACGTATAAACTGCTTCCGCTCAGCTCAGCTTGGCTCCGTTCCGCTCCTCTCCGCTCCTTATCCACTGTTTGTGAAGAATACTAGGCCGGAGGTCGGATGCTTCACGCGGGAGCAACTCTAACGTTTTCGTATATGCGCAACCAGGATATGCAACCAGGATAGCAGCACATATTTAACTCTCTCATAGAGAGGATTGTGTGTGTGGAGAAGTGACGTAGCTGAGCGGATGCAATATGTGGAAAAATTACGGAGCTGAGAGGAGCGGACCCGATCGGATCTGATGTGAGCCGAGCGGAGCGGATCCAGTGTGCGACAACCCTAAACCATTTTTTCCGAAGAAGACGGAGAAGACAGGAAGTCTCTTCCACCGAGAGTGATATTGGATTTTAAAATTTTTTCCGGCGAAGATGTATTTTACATATAAATGAAAATTAGTTTAGTTTGAAGTTTTAGTTAAAAATAGACGAGACTAGCAAATAATTGCGTAGAAAAACGTAACGGTAATCAAATCCCCATTATTTTTGCAACAACCGGCGTTTTAGTCTAACTATCTGGAACCGAACATTAAAGTTCAATTAAATTAATTGCTGAACCTTGTCCACGTCGGTCGAAACGATTCCTCTCCCCGCAAATCGTGTCGACAACAACAACCGATTCAACAAAATTGCAAAAAAACGCGATTGACAATGATTAGAGACTTAAAAACGACAATTACAAATGCAAAACAGACTAGAACTAATGTCAGTAGAATATTAGACGTAGAATATTAGACGTAGAATATTAGAAGTTGAAAGTAAATCAGACAACCAGTTTCTGCACAGTTTAGACAGAGAAGAGTTTATGAGTAGACAAGATGATTCTTGTCTAGTTCAGATGACCAGTAGTCTGTTACAAATAGGCAGACAAGACTAGACAGAAAAGACTAGACATACAAAATTACAGAGACAAGAATAGATAGACTAGTCTAGACAGACTGTCTAGTCTAGTTCGTCTAGCCTAGTTTGTCTAGTGTAGTCAGTCTAGTCTTGTCTGTCCAGTCTAGTCTGTTTAGTCTAGTCTGTTTAGTCTAGTCTGTCTAGTCTGTCTAGTCCAGTCTGTCTAGTACAGTGTGTCTAGTCTAGTCGGTTTAGTCTAGTCTATCTAGTCTAGTCTGGCTAGTCTAGTCTGACTAGTCTAGTCTGACTAGTCTAGTCTGACTAGTCTAGTCTGACTAGTCTAGTCTGTCTAATCTTATCTGTCTAGTCTGTCTAGTCTCGTTTGCCTAGTCTGGCCTGTCTAGTCTAATCTTAGTCTAACATACAAAATTACACAGACAAGAATAGATAGACTAGTCTAGACAGACTGTCTAGTCTAGTTCGTCTAGCCTAGTTTGTCTAGTGCAGTCAGTCTAGTCTTGTCTGTCCAGTCTAGTCTGTTTAGTCTAGTCTGTTTAGTCTATTCTGTCTAGTCTAGTCTGACTAGTCCAGTCTGTCTAGTACAGTGTGTCTAGTCTAGTCGGTTTAGTCTAGTCTATCTAGTCTAGTCTGGCTAGTCTAGTCTGACTAGTCTAGTCTGACTAGTCTAGTCTGACTAGTCTAGTCTGTCTAATCTTATCTGTCTAGTCTGTCTAGTCTCGTTTGCCTAGTCTGGCCTGTCTAGTCTAATCTTAGTCTAACATACAAAATTACACAGACAAGAATAGATAGACTAGTCTAGACAGACTGTCTAGTCTAGTTCGTCTAGCCTAGTTTGTCTAGTGTAGTCAGTCTAATCTTGTCTGTCCAGTCTAGTCTGTTTAGTCTAGTCTGTTTAGTCTAGTCTGTCTAGTCTAGTCTGTCTAGTCCAGTCTGTCTAGTACAGTGTGTCTAGTCTAGTCGGTTTAGTCTAGTCTATCTAGTCTAGTCTGACTAGTCTAGTCTTACTAGTCTAGTCTGACTAGTCTAGTCTGTCTAATCTTATCTGTCTTGTCTGTCTAGTCTAGTTTGCCTAGTCTGGTCTGTCTAGTCTAATCTTAGTCTAACATACAAAATTACACAGACAAGATTAGATAGACTAGTCTAGACAGACTGTCTAGTCTAGTTCGTCTAGTCTAGTTTGTCTAGTGTAGTCAGTCTAGTCTTGTCTGTCCAGTCTAGTCTGTTTAGTCTAGTCTGTTTAGTCTAGTCTGTCTAGTCTAGTCTGACTAGTCTAGTCTTACTAGTCTAGTCTGACTAGTCTAGTCTGTCTAATCTTATCTGTCTAGTCTGTCTAGTCTCGTTTGCCTAGTCTGGCCTGTCTAGTCTAATCTTAGTCTAACATACAAAATTACACAGACAAGAATAGATAGACTAGTCTAGACAGACTGTCTAGTCTAGTTCGTCTAGCCTAGTTTGTCTAGTGTAGTCAGTCTAGTCTTGTCTGTCCAGTCTAGTCTGTTTAGTCTAGTCTGTTTAGTCTAGTCTGTCTAGTCTAGTCTGACTAGTCCAGTCTGTCTAGTACAGTGTGTCTAGTCTAGTCGGTTTAGTCTAGTCTATCTAGTCTAGTCTGGCTAGTCTAGTCTGACTAGTCTAGTCTGACTAGTCTAGTCTGTCTAATCTTATCTGTCTAGTCTGTCTAGTCTCGTTTGCCTAGTCTGGCCTGTCTAGTCTAATCTTAGTCTAACATACAAAATTACACAGACAAGAATAGATAGACTAGTCTAGACAGACTGTCTAGTCTAGTTCGTCTAGCCTAGTTTGTCTAGTGTAGTCAGTCTAGTCTTGTCTGTCCAGTCTAGTCTGTTTAGTCTAGTCTGTTTAGTCTAGTCTATCTAGTCTAGTCTGACTAGTCTAGTCTTACTAGTCTAGTCTGACTAGTCTAGTCTGTCTAATCTTATCTGTCTAGTCTGTCTAGTCTCGTTTGCCTAGTCTGGCCTGTCTAGTCTAATCTTAGTCTAACATACAAAAAATACACAGACAAGAATAGATAGACTAGTCTAGACAGACTGTCTAGTCTGATTCGTCTAGCCTAGTTTGTCTAGTGTAGTCAGTCTAGTCTTGTCTGTCCAGTCTAGTCTGTTTAGTCTAGTCTGTTTAGTCTAGTCTGTCTAGTCTAGTCTGACTAGTCCAGTCTGTCTAGTACAGTGTGTCTAGTCTAGTCGGTTTAGTCTAGTCTGGCTAGTCTAGTCTGACTAGTCTAGTCTGACTAGTCTAGTCTGACTAGTCTAGTCTGACTAGTCTAGTCTGACTAGTCTAGTCTGTCTAATCTTATCTGTCTAGTCTGTCTAGTCTCGTTTGCCTAGTCTGGCCTGTCTAGTCTAATCTTAGTCTAACATACAAAATTACACAGACAAGAATAGATAGACTAGTCTAGACAGACTGTCTAGTCTAGTTCGTCTAGCCTAGTTTGTCTAGTGTAGTCAGTCTAGTCTTGTCTGTCCAGTCTAGTCTGTTTAGTCTAGTCTGTTTAGTCTAGTCTGTCTAGTCTAGTCTGACTAGTCCAGTCTGTCTAGTACAGTGTGTCTAGTCTAGTCGGTTTAGTCTAGTCTATCTAGTCTAGTCTGGCTAGTCTAGTCTGACTAGTCTAGTCTGACTAGTCTAGTCTGACTAGTCTAGTCTGACTAGTCTAGTCTGTCTAATCTTATCTGTCTAGTCTGTCTAGTCTCGTTTGCCTAGTCTGGCCTGTCTAGTCTAATCTTAGTCTAACATACAAAATTACACAGACAAGAATAGATAGACTAGTCTAGACAGACTGTCTAGTCTAGTTCGTCTAGCCTAGTTTGTCTAGTGTAGTCAGTCTAATCTTGTCTGTCCAGTCTAGTCTGTTTAGTCTAGTCTGTTTAGTCTAGTCTGTCTAGTCTAGTCTGTCTAGTCCAGTCTGTCTAGTACAGTGTGTCTAGTCTAGTCGGTTTAGTCTAGTCTATCTAGTCTAGTCTGACTAGTCTAGTCTTACTAGTCTAGTCTGACTAGTCTAGTCTGTCTAATCTTATCTGTCTTGTCTGTCTAGTCTAGTTTGCCTAGTCTGGTCTGTCTAGTCTAATCTTGTCCGTAAAAGAAGTTTTACTTCAATCGTGTGGGAGGGTACACACACACTCATGACGATTGTTAAGTTCGAATGAACTGGTGGAGATAGACATTGAACCAAATAAACATGACCTGACTGCGAATGTGTAATGGATGTCGGTTATAAATAAATTGGATGGATTATTTGGTTTGCTTTGAAAAGTTACGTAAATAAATAAATTAGTGGGATTACGATAAGAGCAGTTGAGAAATTGTGCGATAAACGTCCAAAAGTGAGTGTAAAGTTCAAAATAACTTTTCAGTGTCTTTTGTAATGGAATTATATTGTAGACTAATGTATCTAATTTGTAGACTAATGTATCTAATTTGTATCTATTATAGACTAATGTAGACTAATAATCAATGGTTAGTGCAAATTGGCTCATTCCAATTCGAAAAGTTGAAGTCGAGTCGAAGTAGAACTTACCAACGGCTTTCATGTAATTGTCGAAATTTTCGCTGGATTTCAGCTTGTACAGTTTCCCGAAGAAAGAATCCATTTTCGGCCAAAGAACGAAAAAACGAGCAAATATAGAAACAACCGACGGACAGACGGACGTGCAACTGGGACCGTTTTCCGCACGTCCGCAATTTATACCGCCTCCTCCCACCGACAAAAATTTCAATCACTTATCAAACGATATAAATAACCATTTTTACAATAACACATTTTTTTTCTTATTTTCAACCAAAAACACAACTCGATAACGATAAGTACGTGAATTATACGACCTGTGCCCCCTTCGCTTCTCGCACAGAAACACTTTCTTTAATCCTTTTTCTCATTACATAGCTAATAGGCAACATGCAAGTGATTTAAATTCAGTCTTGACATTACACCTAAACCCCTATTTTCTCATTCTGTTTGTATTTAATTCCATTAAACTTCAATCGAAAAGTCCAAAAAGAAATTCAAATTTGCAAAACGCATCGCCATTGCCCGATCTCTACTGGAGCGCCCAATTTTCTTGAAAATTTCTTCAATTATTACAGGCGATAGTGAACTGAAAGAGCTAGCGAAATATAATTTGCATATCTGTAATTAGCAGCAAATCTCGCATTTCGCATTTCGTCATTTCCGCGGTCTAGACTCCCCGTGTCGATGGTATTTCTTAAGAGAAAGCTCCCTAGGGAATATTATATACGTTATCCGACTAATTTTGGGACGCTGAATCGATTGGTGAAGACTAGAAGTGTCCGTTATGCGCCGTTCCAAAGCTATGACAGCGTGAAATCACTCGGAAATGGGAGATAGTGTACAGCGAAAAAATATGTAAAAGTTGTTTATTTGTAACTTTAGAGCGAAATAAACTGGAAAACCGTTTACAGCACTTCGATTTCCTTCGGGTAACCAAAAAAAAAATCACGAAAAAATTTTCTACAAAATTATTCAACAAAAATTTTCCATCAATTCGTTCGAAAAATCTGTGCTTTTTCGGTTTTTTTCGATTTTCTTGAGAACGGTAAAAGGCAGCGAAATAATTTTCTGCACACAGAAACTACACGACAAGACGAACAAATCGATGTGTAAATTGTACGGAAAGATTAAATAATTCGACGAGTAATTTCAAACTGAAATTTAACCGATTCTCGACATGTTAAGTAGATATCTCCGAAAAGGTTGCAGATAATTAAAAACGGATTGCGGCATCGTTTTCAGAAGGTCATTTTCGTATTGATGCACTAAGATTGTCCGCGGGAAATTCACGACTTTCCGAGATCTCTACTCGAGTGCCGAAATTTCTTAAAAATTCTTGCAGGTGATAGTGAACAGAAAGGGCTAGCGAAATATAATTTGCATATCTGTAATCAGCAGCAAAAATGTTTTCAGAAACGTTTTTAAATTTTGCTGTAACTCAAAAAATAACGATTTTGATAAAATCGATTTTCTCGCATTTCGACGTTTCCGCGGTGTAGACTCTCCGTGTCGATTGTATTTCTTAACTGATAGCTTTCTAGGGAATATTATATACGCTTTCCACTAATTTTGAGACGCTGAATTGATTGGTGAAAACTAGAAGACTCTGTGGTGAGCCGTTCAAAAGTTATGATAGCGTGAAATCAGTCGGAATTGCGAGATGGCGTACAGCGAAAAAATATATAAAACTTGTTTATTTGTAACTTTAGAACGAAATAAACTGGAAAACCGTTTACAGCACTTCAATTTCCATCGGGTAACCAAAGAAAAATCACGAAAAAAATTTACAAAAAATTTTTCAACAAAAATTTTCCATCATTTCGTTCGAAAAATCTGTGCTTTTTCGGTTTTTTTCGATTTTCTTGAGAGCGGTAAAAGGCAGCGAAATCATTTTCGGCACACAGAAACTACAAGACAAGGCGAACAAGTCGATGTGTAAATTGTCAGCAAAGATTCAATACTTCGTCGAGATATTTCAAACTGAAATTTACCCGATTCTCGATTTGCTAAGTAGATGTCTTGGAAACGGTTGCAGATAATCAAAAACGGATTGCGGCATCGTTTTCAGAAGATTATTTTCCTATCAATACACGCGATTGACACAAGATTGTCGGCGAAAAATTCGCGACTTTTCGAGATCTCTACTCGAGCGCTGAAATTTCTTAAAAATTTCTTCAATTCGTGCAGGCGATATTGAACGGAAAGAGTTAGCGAAATATAATTTGCATATCAGTAATCTGCAGCAAAAATGCTGTCAGAAACGTTTTTAAATTTTGCTGTAACTCAAAAAATAACGATTTTGACAAAATCGATTTTCTCGCATTTCGTCATTTCCGCGGTATAGACTCCCCGTGTCGATGGTATTTCATTACTGAAAGCCTCTTAGGGAATATTATATACGTTTTCGGACTAATTTTGGGATGCTGAATCGATTGGTGAAGACTAGAAGTCTCTGTGGTGAGCTGTTCAAAAGTTATGATAGCGTGAAATCAGTGGTTTCCAACCTTTCTGTACCTACGCCCCCCTTAAAAAAAAAAATCTTGCGCCCCCCTCAATTTTGTAACAATATTTATCATTATCAACAGAATTTAATGTGAAGCTGGGGCTTGTTATTTAGCACTGTTCTCAGTTCGGTTTCAATCACTAATTGAGATCGATATTTTGTCTCTAATATAGTCATATATACACCAGAAAAACCAGTATTGCATAAATTTCTTGTAAATTTCTAAAAGCTTTCTTATCAAAGTAGAGAAATCGTTCTGTACTTAAAGTAGCCAAAACGTAACAATATTATTTTCTTGTTGAAACATTTGCTTTAATCTGCCGTCAAGATAAATCAATTATCATATCTTTGCTGTGGGAAGGCCAAAGTCATATTTTTCAATCACAAATGGGTTTCTTATCCATTCGTATTTCATGTCAAGATCTATAAACTAAAACGAGAATTGCTTCCAAAGAGTGGTCAAGTGATTATTAATAATAACTTTACTTCATTCTATTTTATCTGCAGGGTAAGTGATTTTAAAATTGAGAAACATGTCGAAGTTAAACTTCTCAAACACCCTTTGAAGTACTTTGGAACGAGCAAGCCAACGTCTCACAATAATATGGAAGTGCTCTATATTCTGCAACCATGTCACCACACAATTTTGCGAAGAGTCTTCTAGTGAATGGGTCATTTTTAATAAAATTTACTCTTATAATAACTTCAAATACCGTCAGTAGATTCACCCATATCTTTTGAAAGAAATGATTGTTTATGAATCATGTAATGATAAATTCCTCTTCCATCGTATTCTTTGCAACTGGAATCATTCAAGTTGATCAGCATATTCAATTCGCCGAGCATCGTAAATACCATGTGAATAACCGCTGGTAGTATCAAAGTTTCTTCCATTGAATGTGTTTTTTGCGTTTAGCAATAAGAAACCTTATAAGATTCAAGCAATGCTTTTGATATTACAGACATGATGTTGAAAAACGTATTCTGTCGTTGATTTATTTAAAACCTCCAATTTTCTTTGGAAAAACTCTCTTATCTTACCAATGTGGTCCGCATGTACTTTTTCAAAATGACTTTTTAATTTATTGGGTCTCATGCTAGCTGCGGCCAAAATATTCATACAGATCAAAAACTTTGATGGTTCTTGACCATTAATAACCTAAATACATAACATAAATCGTAATGATATAAGATCATGTTTTCTACATTCAGAATCACTATTTGGCGTAGTTATATTCCCGCTATTTTCATTATTTTCACTTCTACAGTTTGCGCGCGCCCCCCTTGCAGTGGTCTTGCGCCCCACTAGGGGGGCGCGCCCCACAGGTTGGAAACCACTGGTGTACAGGGAAAGAATATATAAAACTTGTTTACTTTTAACTTTAGGGCGAAATAAACTGGAAAACCGTTTTCAGCACTTCCATTTCCTTCGAGTAACCGAAAAAAATCAGGAAAAAAATTTCCAAAAAAATTTTCAACAAAAATTTTCCATTATTTCGTTCGAAAAATATGTGCTTTTTCGGCTTTTTTCGATTTTCTTGAGAACGGTAAAAGGCAGCGAAATAATTTTCGGCACACAGAAACTACACGACAAGACGAACAAATCGATGTATAAATTGTTCGGAATGATTAAATAATTCGTTGAGATATTTTAAACTGAAATTTACCCGATTCTCGATTTTCTAAGTAAATGTCTCGCAAACAGTGGCAGATAATCAAAAACAGATTGCGGCATCGTTTTCAGAAGATCATTTTCCTGTCAATACACTAAGATTGTATGCGAAAAATTCATGACTTTCCGAGATCTCTACTCGAGCGCCGAAATTTCTTAAAAATTTCTTTAATTCTTGCAGGTGATAGTGAACGGAAAGTGCTAGCGAAATATAATTTGCATATCTATAACCAGCAGCAAAAATGCTTTCAGGAACGTTTTTAAACTTTGCTGTAACTCAAAAAATAACGATTTTAGCAAAATCGATTTTCTCGCATTTTGACGTTTCCGCGGTCTAGACTCGCCGTGCCGATGGTATTTCTTAATTGAAAGCTTCCTAGGGAATATTATATACGTTTTCTGACTAATTTTGGGACGCTGAATCGATTAGTGAAGACTAGAAGTCTCTGTGGTGAGCCGTTCAAAAGTCCTGACAGCGTGAAATCAGTCGGAAATGCGAGATGGTGTACAGCGAAAAAATATATAAAATTTGTTTATTTGTAACTTTAGAGCGAAATAAACTGGAAAACTGTTTTCAGCACTTCAATTTCCTTCGGGTACCCGAAAAAAAATCACAAAAAAATTTTCCAAAAAATTTTTCAACAAAAATTTTCCATCATTTCGTTCGAAAAATATGAGCTTTTTCGGTTTTTTTCGATTTTCTTGAAAACGGTAAAGAGCAGTGAAATCATTTTCGGCACACATAAACTACACGCCAAGATGAACAAGTCCATGTGTAAATTGTCCGGAAACATTCAATAATTCGTCGATAAATTTCAAACTGAAATTTACCCGATTCTCGATTTGCTAAGTAGATATCTCCGAAACGGTTGCAGATAATTAAAAACGGATTGCGGCATCCCTTTCAGAAGGTCATTTTCCTATTGATGCACTAAGATTGTCCCCGAAAAATTCACGACTTTCCGAGATCTCTACTCGAGCGCCAAAATTTCTTAAAAATTTCTTCAATTCTTGCAGGTGATAGTGAACGGAAAGAGCTAGCGAAATAAAATTTGCATATCTGTAATCAGCAGCAAAAATGCTTTCAGAAACGTTTTCAAATTTTGCTGTGTCTCAAAAAATAATGATTTTGAAAAAATCGATTTTCTCGCATTTGGTCGTTTCCGCGGTCTCGACTCCCCGCGTTGATGGTATTTCTTAACAAAAAGCATCCTAGGGAATATAATATACGTTATCCGACTAATTTTGGGACGCTGAATCGATTGGTAAACACTAGAAGTCTCTACGGCGAGCTGTTCAAAAGTTATGACAGCGTGAAATCAGTCGGAAATGCGAGATGGTGTACAGCGAAAAAATATATAAAACTTGCTTATTTGTAACTTTAGAGCGAAATAAACTGGAAAACCGTTTTCAGCACTTCTATTTCTTGGAGCAACCAAAAAAAAATCACGAAAAAAATTTGCAAAAAAAATTTCGACCAAAATTTTCCATCATTTCGTTCAAAAAATACATGCTTTTTCGGTTTTTTTCGATTTTCTCGAGAACGGTAAAAGGCAGCGAAATCATTTTCGCCACACATAAACTCCACGATAAGACGAACAAGGCGATATGTAAATTGTCCGGAAATATTCAATAATTCGTCGAGTAATTTCAAACTGAAATTTACCCGATTCTCGATTTGCTAAGTATATATCTCGGTAACAGTTGCAGATAATCAAAATCGGATTGCGGCATCGTTTTCAGAAGATCATTTTCCTATCAATACACTAAGATTGTCCGCGAAATATTCACGACTTTCCGAGATCTTTACTCGAGCGCCGAAATTTCTTAAAAATTTCTTCAATTTTTGCAGGTGATAGTGAACGGAAAGTGCTAGCGAAATATAATTTGCATATCTGAAATCAGCAGCAAAAATGCTTTCAGGAACGTTTTTAAACTTTGCTGTAACTCAAAAAATAACGATTTTAGCAAAATCGATTTTCTCGCATTTTGACGTTTCCGCGGTCTAGACTCGCCGTGTCGATGGTATTTCTTAATTGAAAGCTTCCTAGGGAATATTATATACGTTTTCTGACTAATTTTGGGACGCTGAATCGATTAGTGAAGACTAGAAGTCTCTGTGGTGAGCCGTTCAAAAGTCCTGACAGCGTGAAATCAGTCGGAAATGCGAGATGGTGTAGAGCGAAAAAATAAATAAAATTTGTTTATTTGTAACTTTAGAGCGAAATAAACTGGAAAACTGTTTTCAGCACTTCAATTTCCTTCGGGTACCCGAAAAAAAATCACAAACAAAATTTCCAAAAAATTTTTCAACAAAAATTTTCCATCATTTCGTTCGAAAAATATGAGCTTTTTCGTTTTTTTTCGATTTTCTTGAAAACGGTAAAAGGCAGCGAAATCATTTTCGGCACACAGAAACTGCACGACAAGACGAACAAGTCGATGTGTAAATTGTTCGGAATGATTCTATAATTCGTCCAGATATTTTAAACTGAAATTTACCCGATTCTCGATTTTCTAAGTAAATGTCTCGCAAACGGTTGCAGATAATCAAAAGCGGATTGCGGCACCGTTTTCAAAAGATCATTTTCCTATCAATACACTAAGATTGTTCGCGAAGAATTCACGACTTTCCGAGATCTCTACTCGAGCGCTGAAATTTCTTAAAAATTTCTTCAATTCGTGCAGGCGATAGTGAACGGAAAGAGTTAGCGAAATATACTTTGCATATTTGTAATCAGCAGCAAAAATGCTTTCAGAAACGTTTTTAAATTTTGCTGCAACTCAAAAAATAACGATTTTGACAAAATCGATTTTCTCGCATATCGTCGTTTCCGCGGTCTAGACTCCCCGCGTCGATGGTATTTCTTAACTGAAAGCTTCCTAGGGAATATTATATACGTTTTCTGACTAATTTTGGGACGCTGAATCGATTGGTGGAGACTAAAGGTCTCTGTGGTGAGCCTTTCAAAAGTTATGACGGCGTGAAATCAGTCGGAAATACGAGATGGTGAACAGCGAAAAAATATATAAAACTTGTTTATTTGTAACTTTAGAGAGAAATAAACTAGAAAACCGTTTTCAGCACTTCGATTTCCTTTGGGTAACCGAAAAAAAATCACGCAAAAATTTTCCAAAAAAAATTTCAACAAAAATTTTGCATGATTTCGTCCGAAAAATATGTGGTCTTTCGGTATTTTTCAATTTTCTCGAGAACGGTAAAAAGCAGCGAAATCATTTTCGGTACACAAAAACTAGACGACAAGACGAACAAGTCGATGTGTAAATTGTCGGGAAAGATTCAATAATTCGTCGAGATATTTTAAACTGAAATTTACCCGATTCTCGATTTGCTAAGTAAATGTCTCGCAAACGGTTGCAGATAATCAAAAACAAATTGCGGCATCGTTTCCAGAAGGTCATTTTCCTATTGATACACTAAAATTGTCCGCGGGAAATTTACGACTTTCCAAGATCTCTACTCGAGCGCCGGAATTTCTTAAAAATTTCTTCAATTCTTGCGGGCGATATTGAACGGTAAGAGATAGCGAAATATAATTTGCATATCTGTAATCAGTAGCAAAAATGCTTTCACGAACGTTTTTAAATTTTGCTGTAACTCAAAAAATATCGATTTTGAAAAAATCGATTTTCTCGCATTTCGTCGTTTCCGCGGTCTAGACTCCATGTGTCGATGGTGTTTCTTAACTGAAATCTTCCTAGGGAATATTATATACGTTCTCCGACTAATTTTGGGACGCTGAATCGATTGGTGGAGGCTAGAAGTCTCTGTGATGAACCGTTCAAAAGTTATGATAGCGTGAAATCTGCCGAAAATGCGAGAGCATATATTGTGTATTTTATTAAATTAATTATTTTTTGTCATTACCTGCTGTTTTTATACACTATTATTGGAGACGAAGTTGTCTTTTTATACACGGGTGGCGTTAAGCGCGGTTATGCAATAACACTAGATAGCAAACTCCTATGGAACAGGCACGCTGAAGAAGCGGTAGAAAAAGACAAACGCGCTCTAATCCCACGACTAAGCCATTTCTTCAGAAAAGTACACAACATCTTCATATTCTGCATGTCATTTCGGTTTAGACATCTTTCGATGGTTCATACCGAAAATTTATATTGCTTGGTGGGCCGGACAAAAACTTGCAATGGGCCGCATGCGGCCCGCAGGCCGCGCGTTGCCGACCTCTGCCGTAAGTGATCGCAGCTCTCAACATCATGGTGTACAATCATCGCATGATTGTGGAGTTACAAACGCGCTCTAATGGTGTGCAGAAATCTGGCAAGGAAAACGTTTTTCCTGCCAGATTTCTGCACACCATTAGAGCGCGTTTCCACAATCCTGCGATGATTGTACACCATTATGTTGACAGCTGCGATCACTTACGGCAGAGGTCGGCAACGCGCTGCCCGCAGGCCGCATGCGGCCCATTGCAAGTTTTTGTGCGGCCCACCAAGCAATATAATTTTTCGGTATGAACCATCGAAAGATGTCTTAAACGAAACGAGATGCAGAATATGAAGATGTTGTGTACTTTTCTGAAGAAATGGCTTAGTCGTGGGAGAGTTTTGAAAAGATTTTTCCAGAATGAAAAAAAAAAAAAATTATTTAATATAATATTACATTAGAAAACATATGGTGCGGGCCGCTTAAAATTTGTCTTTTTTTTAAATGGCCCGAAGTCAGAAAAAGGTACTCCTGACTTACGGGGCAGTTGCGTGGGGAAGTAGAGCCAGCTGGTCTCTAAGAAAAAGCAGCTTGAGGAGATTCAAAGACTGGCATGTGTTTGCATGACGGGGACGATGGGGTCACGCCCGACAGCAGAAATAGAAGTGTTGCTGGATCCGACTCCGTTGCACCTTGTCTGGCACGGGACCGCCAGATTGGCGATAGTAAGGTTCAACAACGAGCACAATAGATCAAGTTGGTCGCAGTGCAGAAAGGCTTTGTAGCCAAACCACAAAAAAAAACCGGCCAAGTGCAAGTTGTGACTCGCGCACCGAGGGTTCCCTACAAACTTGTAAGTAAGGTATCTTTAGGAGGACCTAACTGTATGCAACCCATATGCTTTTGCTGCCTGACAATAACACATTAGTGTATTTTAATAAGTTTCTAATAGTAAATTCGCATTTTTCTTGTAATTAAACTACATATTTACGGTTTTCAGATTGTTCCCTTTACATGTGCTGTAAGACACCGCTTCTTGCCAAATTTCATGATTCTAGGTCGACGAGAAGTACCCTATAGGTTTTGATTCCCTTGTGAAATCGCAAAATATGCGACATAAACGGTCATATCTTTTGATCGCGATGATTTACAAGTTTGATTTTTTCACAGCTGAAAGAAACCGCAGACCCGAGTATTTGATTCAAATTTCAACTTGTTACCTCTACGCGTTCCTGAGAAAAATGGTCTTGACAGACAGATAGATGGACAGACAGACAGACAGACGGACCGGAACCCTAAAAAGAAAACCGAAACCGCACACAAAAAAAAAAGGTTCAACAAAGAAGAGGTGAAATAATCGGGAGCGGAGTCGCTCCCAAGATTTGTAAGACTATCTCCAAGATCCGTAAGGCTGGAAGTGCCGTAAGACGAAATGGTATGCAAATTATCCATTTCGAGAATAACTACCCAGCAATGTGTAGTAGTAAAGCCGATTGGAGCGACGAATCCTCTGCATACCACATTGAGCAAAGAGCTACCAAGTGGTATACAGATACAACAGCCCTCTATACTACAGGATGCGTTCGAGTGGCGAACAATAATACAAGACATAATAAAACTAAACTAAGCCCTCATATTAATAATTGAAATAACTTAGTCTAGCTTAAAGATAATACAAAAACTTGGGCCACACCGTGAGAATATCGTTTATAATCGTTGGATTTAAAATATTGTTGTGAGTTAGTTACCAAGAATACGAGTTTCTTATGATCCGGCAAAGAACCTTAAGTGGACACCCGCTTAGTTTGTTTTATTTACGACCCTTTTAGTCTGTTTTATTTTAATGATGCGTGCATGCGCTCGAGAGCTTAAGGGTCGTGTCGAAACGACAAGATTATTGGAACGAAGTTTCGGCAGAAAACGTTACGTTACATGCCTATCTCTTTATCCCAGTGTATATTTCTATACCGCTCGCTCTCTCTTTCTTTCTCTTTCTCTCAGTGTATATTTCTATAATGCGTGCTCACTCTGTTTCTTTCGCAGAGTGACAGACGAGCGTGGTCGGTTTATAACCTTAAAACTAAACGAGAAAAAAAAATGTTCAAACGTATTTTTGTGTTTCGTCGTTTAAAGGTCGATTCCCATATGCGCGACACTCAGCTAGGCGACGTCGTGCGACATCGCCTGTCAAATAATGATGACATGGGCACGTCACGCTTAACACGCATTAGCACGTCACGTTTTAAATGGGCACATCACTTAATTTCTTTTTGTAATTTATGAATATTAGAAATTTTCCATTAAAATTAGGGGAGGACTTTCATCAAGACCGAGGTTATGAAGTAGAGGAGAAGTGAAAAAGAGTTTTTAGTTAAGAAATTTCGCTAATAACTAATTTTCGGGTTTCGACCACACGTTCGTTTGGCATTAAGTGTAATATTGTTGGCCATAAGGCCATAACTAAACTGACACACAGTATCAAGAAACGATAAGTCATCGTGGGTATATTGGGAGGGCACGTCAATTAGTAAAGCTACGAAAATCAGGCTGGTCTCTACTTTAGTTTTCCCAATTGCATCATACGCGGCTGAAACCTGGTCGATCAGACAAGCGGACACAAAGAAAATAGATGCATTTGAAATGTGGGTTTACCGACGAATGCTCCGAATATCATGGACCGCACCAATGTATCGATCCTAGACGAACTAAAAATCGAGGACAGACTGTCCAAACCGGAACAAAATGCGGTATTTCGGGCACGTCTCCAAAAGACCGGATGCATTAGAGAAGCTAGTGGTTCAAGGCAAAGTCGACGGACGAAGGTCACGAGGAAGATCTCCAACTCGATGGGTAGACGGAATCAGAAGCTTGACTGGACTCTCTCTCCGCGAGGCCACAGAACAAGCCCAGAACAGAGAGGAGTGGAAAATTGCTTATGGTAGTAAAATGGTATGGAGGGGTAGTAAAATGGTATGGAGCGGTAGTAAAATGGTATGGAGCGGTAGTAAAATGGTAGAAGCATAGTGCAACTAAACCCTTCTGAGGGTAATAGGACCGAGTAGAGTAATATTGTTAAACATAAGTTAGCGTGTAGTTGTACATATTGTATTAGTACATAGTGCCACTAAACCCTTCTGAGGGTAATAGGACCGAGTAGAGTAATATTGTTAAACATAAGTTAGCGTGTAGTTGTACATATTGTATTAATAAATCAGTAGTAGTTATAAATACACATATAATAGGACATATTTAGCGTATAACACCATCCACTCATTGTCCTGATCCTGGAGCAGCACCATACCAAATTCCCAGTTCGCAACAAAACTTAATACATTTTTATTTACACAGCGAAATGCGTTTAATCAAGTTATATATCTGTTTGCTCGACACAAAACAACGTTTACACAGATAAGACTAGACAGACAAGATTAGACATACAAGGTTAGTCAAACTTGTTTTAAATCTTTTCTTTTATAAGAATTCTTGTTTATTGTGTAGAGACAAATGGATGCCTTATTCTTAGCCAAACCGGTATTTCGCGTGAGGTTCAGTTCTGCTTCTTCAGATATTTTGCGTCTGCCGAACGTGAATTGTTTTCGCGCGGCGTTAACACGCGCCGTCGCATGCTAATCGTCCGAGGAAGAACGAAGACGGAAGATGGAGTGTTGATGTGGACATCACACGAATATTAAGTTTCTTGCTGCCGCGGGACTAACTGCAGAGTCGGTGCAGTATCGAGAAACGATAAGTCATCGTGTGTATATTGGAGACGAAACAACCGCAAGTTGAAGCAACTGCTTGTGGATGTAACTTCGAGGCAAAACGATTTCAAGTTAAAACAACTTCACGAGGCAACAATATAACTTCGATATAAAACTTACGCAAAAACTTCGAAATAATTTCGCGTTGAAACGATTTCGATATTGACGTGGACATCACACGAATATTAAGTTTCTTGTTGCCGCGAGACAAAACGCAGAGTCGGTGCAGTATCAAGAAACGATAAGTCATCGTGTGTATATTGGAAGCGAAACAACCGCAAGTTGAAGCAACTGCTTGTGGATGTAACTTCGAGGCGAAACGATTTCGAAAAAACGAAACTTGGCAACAAGGCAACAACTTCAAATTGACACAAGTTCTAGTCTGATTTATTCTGCGAATTTTTTCGCGTCTATTTTTACGGATGGATTTCTCCGGTATAATCTAGTTTTAATATCTTGTTTGAACTCACCTAGGGCTTTCATTAATTCATCGAAGTTCTCGCTGCTGGCCAACTTGTATTTGATATCGAAGAAAGCTTCCATTTTTGATCTGTAACAAAAAGAAAAAGCCATTAAACAACTATCTCTTTAGTCTAGACTAGTAACAGTGTGTCTAGTCTCGTTTGTTTAGCCTTATCTACCTAGTCTTGTCTGTCAAGTCCTGTCTGTCCAGTCTTGTCTGTCTAGTCTAGTCTTGTCTGTCTAGTCTTGTCTGTCTGGTCTTATCTGTCTAGTCTTGTCTGTCAAGTCTTGTCTGTCAAGTCTTGTCTGTCTAGTCTTATCTGTTTAGTCTTGTCTGTCTACTCTTATCTGTCTAGTCTTGTCTGTCTAGACTTGACGTCTAGTCTTGTCTGTCTAGTCTTGTCTGTCTAGTCTTGTCTGTCTAGTCTTGTCTGTCTAGTCTTGTCTGTCTAGTCTTGTCTGTCTAGTCTTGTCTGTCTAGTCTTGTCTGTCTAGTCTTGTCTGTCTAGTCTTGTCTGTCTAGTCTTGTCTGTCTAGTCTTGTCTGTCTAGTCTTGTCTGTCTAGTCTTGTCTGTCTAGTCTTGTCTGTCTAGTCTTGTCTGTCTAGTCTTGTCTGTCTAGTCTTGTCTGTCTAGTCTTGTCTGTCTAGTCTTGTCTGTCTAGTCTTGTCTGTCTAGTCTTGTCTGTCTAGTCTTGTCTGTCTAGTCTTGTCTGTCTAGTCTTGTCTGTCTAGTATTGTCTGTCTAGTCTTGTCTGTCTAGTCTTGTCTGTCTAGTCTTGTCTGTCTAGTCTTGTCTGTCTAGTCTTGTCTGTCTAGTCTTGTCTGTCTAGTCTTGTCTGTCTAGTCTTGTCTGTCTAGTCTTGTCTGTCTAGTCTTGTCTATCTAGTCTTGTCTGTCTAGTCTTGTCTGTCTAGTCTTGTCTGTCTAGTCTTGTCTGTCTAGTCTTGTCTGTCTAGTCTTGTCTGTCTAGTCTTGTCTGTCTAGTCTTGTCTGTCTAGTCTTGTCTGTCTAGTCTTGTCTGTCTAGTCTTGTCTGTCTAGTCTTGTCTGTCTAGTCTTGTCTGTCTAGTCTTGTCTGTCTAGTCTTGTCTGTCTAGTCTTGTCTGTCTAGTCTTGTCTGTCTAGTCTTGTCTGTCTAGTCTTGTCTGTCTAGTCTTGTCTGTCTAGTCTTGTCTGTCTAGTCTTGTCTGTCTAGTCTTGTCTGTCTAGTCTTGTCTGTCTAGTCTTGTCTGTCTAGTCTTGTCTGTCTAGTCTTGTCTGTCTAGTCTTGTCTGTCTAGTCTTGTCTGTCTAGTCTTGTCTGTCTAGTCTTGTCTGTCTAGTCTTGTCTGTCTAGTCTTGTCTGTCTGTCTAGTCTTGTCTGTCTAGTCTTGTCTGTCTAGTCTTGTCTGTCTAGTCTTGTCTGTCTAGTCTTGTCTGTCTAGTCTTGTCTGTCTAGTCTTGTCTGTCTAGTCTTGTCTGTCTAGTCTTGTCTGTCTAGTCTTGTCTGTCTAGTCTTGTCTGTCTAGTCTTGTCTGTCTAGTCTTGTCTGTCTAGTCTTGTCTGTCTAGTCTTGTCTGTCTAGTCTTGTCTGTCTAGTCTTGTCTGTCTAGTCTTGTCTGTCTAGTCTTGTCTGTCTAGTCTTGTCTGTCTAGTCTTGTCTGTCTAGTCTTGTCTGTCTAGTCTTGTCTGTCTAGTCTTGTCTGTCTAGTCTTGTCTGTCTAGTCTTGTCTGTCTAGTCTTGTCTGTCTAGTCTTGTCTGTCTAGTCTTGTCTGTCTAGTCTTGTCTGTCTAGTCTTGTCTGTCTAGTCTTGTCTGTCTAGTCTTGTCTGTCTAGTCTTGTCTGTCTAGTCTTGTCTGTCTAGTCTTGTCTGTCTAGTCTTGTCTGTCTAGTCTTGTCTGTCTAGTCTTGTCTGTCTAGTCTTGTCTGTCTAGTCTTGTCTGTCTAGTCTTGTCTGTCTAGTCTTGTCTGTCTAGTCTTGTCTGTCTAGTCTTGTCTGTCTAGTCTTGTCTGTCTAGTCTTGTCTGTCTAGTCTTGTCTGTCTAGTCTTGTCTGTCTAGTCTTGTCTGTCTAGTCTTGTCTGTCTAGTCTTGTCTGTCTAGTCTTGTCTGTCTAGTCTTGTCTGTCTAGTCTTGTCTGTCTAGTCTTGTCTGTCTAGTCTTGTCTGTCTAGTCTTGTCTGTCTAGTCTTGTCTGTCTAGTCTTGTCTGTCTAGTCTTGTCTGTCTAGTCTTGTCTGTCTAGTCTTGTCTGTCTAGTCTTGTCTGTCTAGTCTTGTCTGTCTAGTCTTGTCTGTCTAGTCTTGTCTGTCTAGTCTTGTCTGTCTAGTCTTGTCTGTCTAGTCTTGTCTGTCTAGTCTTGTCTGTCTAGTCTTGTCTGTCTAGTCTTGTCTGTCTAGTCTTGTCTGTCTAGTCTTGTCTGTCTAGTCTTGTCTGTCTAGTCTTGTCTGTCTAGTCTTGTCTGTCTAGTCTTGTCTGTCTAGTCTTGTCTGTCTAGTCTTGTCTGTCTAGTCTTGTCTGTCTAGTCTTGTCTGTCTAGTCTTGTCTGTCTAGTCTTGTCTGTCTAGTCTTGTCTGTCTAGTCTTGTCTGTCTAGTCTTGTCTGTCTAGTCTTGTCTGTCTAGTCTTGTCTGTCTAGTCTTGTCTGTCTAGTCTTGTCTGTCTAGTCTTGTCTGTCTAGTCTTGTCTGTCTAGTCTTGTCTGTCTAGTCTTGTCTGTCTAGTCTTGTCTGTCTAGTCTTGTCCGTCTAGTCTTGTCTGTCTAGTCTTGTCTGTCTAGTCTTGTCCGTCTAGTCTTGTCTGTCTAGTCTTGTCTGTCTAGTCTTGTCTGTCTAGTCTTGTCTGTCTACTCTTATCTGTCTAGTCTTGTCTGTCTAGACTTGTCGTCTAGTTTTGTCTGACCTGTCTTTTCAGAAAAATTTCACCGAATTTTTACAATTGCTAAAACATACAAATTGCATTTTGCTAGCTGCTTCCGCTCGCGAGATAATAAAATTTCGCAAAATCGAACGAAATTTCACGAAATTTGGTCGTCCGAGCAGAGAACTGGGAAACTAATTAATATTTTTAAGGAAATCCAAGTGAATCCGCAGGGAAATGACCTCCAGAAAACGATGTCGCAATCCGTTTTTAAATATCTGCAACCGTTCTCAAGATGCGGATTTGTGAAGTCGAAATTCGCGAACATTTGAATTCAGAATTTCGCGGTAAAAAATTGAATCTTTCTAAACAATTTACACAGCGTTTTGCTTGCCTTGTCATCTAGTTTCAGTGTGCCGAAAATGGTTCCGTGGGGCTTTGTAGTTTCAGAGAAGTTTGTAAAAAACCAGACGGCGCGAACGAAGAGACGGCTTATAACAGCGAAAAACTATATATCTTGTTTATTTGTAACTTTAGAGCGAAATTAACTGGAAAACCGTTTTCAGCACTTCGATTGCCTTCGGGCAACAAAAAAAAAATTCACAAACAAATTTCCAACAAAATTTTTAACAAAAATTTTCCATCGTTCGTTCGAAAAATTTGTGTTTTTGCGGTTTTTTTTCGATTTAATCGACAACAGAAAAAAGTAGCGAAATCATTTTCGGCACACAGAAACTACTCGCGCAGACGAATAAATCGATGTGTAAATTGTTAGTAAAGATTCAATTTTTCATCGCGAAATTTCAAACTGAAATTTACTAAAAATTCGAGAAAAAAAAATTCGAGACATAAAACATAACATGTTTTATGTCTCGAAAACGGCTGCAGATAATCAAAAACGGATTGCGGAATCGTTTTCAGTAGGTCTTTTTCCTATTAATGCACTAAGTTTGTCCGCAGGCAATTCACGACTTTCCGAGATTTCTACTCGAGCGCTGAAATTTCTTAAAAATTTCTTCAATTCTTGCAGGCGATAGTGAACGGAAAGGGCTAGCGAAATATAATTTGCATATCTGTAATTAGCAGCAAAAATACTTTCAGAAACGTTTTTAAATTTTGCTGTAACTCAAAGAATTTTCTCGCATTTCGTCGTTCCCGCGGTCTAGACTCCCCGTGTATCGATTGTATTTCTTAACTGAAAGGGAATATTATATACGTTTTCGAACTAATTTTGGAACGCTGAATCGATTGGTGAAGACTAGAACTCTCTCTGGTAAGTCGTTCAAAAGTTATGACACCGTGAAATCAGTCGGAAAAGCGAGATGGTGTACAACGAAAAAATATATAATACTTGTTTATTTATAACTTTAGAGCAAAATAAACTGGAAAACCGTTTTCAGCACTTTGATTTCCTTCGGGTAACCAGAAAAAAATCACGAAAAAATTTCCAAAAAAAATTTCAACAAAAATTTTCCATCAGTTCGTTCGAAAAATTTGTGCTTTTTCGGTTTTTTTCGATTTTCTCGAGAACGGCAAAAAGCAGCGAAATCATTTTCGGCACACAGATACTACACGACAAGACGAACAACTCGATGTGTAAATTGTTCGGAATGATTCAATTTTTCATCGCGAAATTTTTAAACTGAAATTTACCCGATTCTTGATTTGCTAAGTAGATGTCTCAGAAACAGTTGCAGATAATCAACAACGGATTGCGGAATCGTTTTCAGAAGGTCATTTCCCTATTGATACACTAAGATTGTCCGCGCAAAATTCACGACTTTCCGAGATCTCTACTCGAGCGCCGAAATTTCTTAAATTTTTTTTTAACTCTTGCAGGCGATGATAGTGAACGGAAAGAGCTAGCGAAATATAACTTGCATATTTGTAATCAGCAGCAAAAATGCTTTCAGAAACTTTTTAAATTTTGCTGTAACTCAAAAAATTACGATTTTGACAAAATCAATATTCTCGCATTTCGTCGTTTCCGATGTCTAGACTCCCCGTGTTGAAAATAGTTCACAGTTACTTCTCAGAGAGATACATCGAAATAGAAAAAAATTACAAACTAAAAATAAATAGCGGGGTACAACAAGGATCAATCATGGGCCCAAAACTTTGGAACATACTGTTTGATAGCCTACTTAGAACGCAGCTACCAGCGGAAGTGGAGATATTAGCCTATGCAGATGATGTAATAATCGTGGCGAAAGCGAGTACAGAAAGCGAAAACGCTAACGAATCACTGCGGTTGATTAACAGATGGATGCAAGAAATGAAACTAAACCTAGCAAAACAAAAAACAGAAGCCATCATGATAGTGGGCAGGAAAAAATTTAAAAGGGATTCAACCTAGAAGGTGAGAAAATACTACCGAAAGAGAATCTTAAATACCTAGGGGTAACTTTTGATGGAGCATTAAAATATGGAGCACACATAGCAGAGAGGACAAAGAAGGCAAGCAGATGCGCTGCCGCCATAGGAAGGATCCTATCTAATCAAGAAGGGGCCTGAGAACAGAAACGCGCAATTCTCTGCAAAGTAGTGGACTCACTGCTTGAAATATGGGGGCACGCCCTCCAAACCAAAAAAATACAAACTGATGATTGACAGAATACGGAGGAAGATGGCTCTCAGAGTATGTAGAGGATTCCAAACAGTAAGCATGGCGGCAGCATTGGTGCTGGCCAGAACACCGCCAATCGGTCTACTTGTCCAGGAGAGGCAGGAAACAAACCAGGCGTGCTCAATGGACAAAAGCAAGCAAAAAAAGAGGGAAGCCAAGAAGACGGCGCGTCAAAAACTAATAGAGCGATGGCAAGAGAGGTGGGATTCGACAACAACCGGTCGTTGGACACACCGTCTAATACCAAATATGAGCATGTGGTGCGAGAGAATACATGGCGAAATGAGTTTTGAACTCACTCAGGCATTCACCGCACATGGATGTTTCATGGCGTATTTGGAAAGATTTAAGAGAAGCGAATCAGCGACTTGCTTACTATGCGGACATCCCAACGATGATGCATACCACCCAGTTTTTATTTGTCCTAGCACGGAAGAGGCAAGGAATCAATTAAAGGAAAAACTGGAAGAGAAAATAAACATAGAAGGACTCGTTCCTGCAATGCTATGCAATGAAAATAACTGGGTGTCAGTGGCGGCCTATATACGGCTCGTCATAGAGAAGAAACGAGCAGCGGAGGAGAAACATAAAACAACTAAAACTGTTCCCTGAACCCCTAATCTCAGGAGAGGACGGGGGAAGTAAGGAAACGGTATCAAATGACACCACCCCGAAGTAATGCGTGAGCGGTTCCGGTGTGGTCGATCTATTCAGGGGGGGGGAAGGGGGGCACTTGTCAAGTTAACGAAAGTTCGTCCCCCACAAAAAAATAGAAAAAATGTCTACGTCCCCCACAAAAAAAGAGACTCCCCGTGTCGATGGTATTTCAATATTTTATACGTTCACCGACTAATTTTTGGACGCTGAATTGATTGGTGAAGAGTAAAAGCCTCTTTGTAGAGCGGTTCCAAAGTTATGACAGCGTGAAATCGTCGGAAATGCGAGATAGCGTATAGCGAAAAAACTTGTTTATTTGTAACTTTAGAGCGAAATAAACTGGAAAACCGTTTTCAGCACTTCGATTTCCTTCGGGTAACCAAAAAAAAATAAAGAAAAAATTTGCCAAAAAATTTTTCAATAAAAATTTTCAATCATTTCGTTCGAAAAATATGAGCGTTTCCTATTTTTTTCAATTTTCTCAAAAACGGTAAACTGTAATAAAATCATTTTTGGCACACAGAAACTACTCGTCCAGACGAACAAATCTATGTGCAAATTGTTAGTAAAGATTCAATTTTTCATCGCGAAATTTCAAACTGAAATTTAACCGATTCTCGATTTGCTAAGTAGATGTCTCGAAAACGGCTGCAGATAATTAAAAACGGATTGCGGCATCGTTTTCAGAATCTCATTTTCCTATTAATACACTAAGACTGTCCGCAGGAAATTCACGACTTTCCGAGATCTCTACTCGAGCGCCGAAATTTCTTAAAAATTTCGTGAATTCTTGCAGGCGATAGCGAAAGGCAAGAGCTAGCGAAATATAATTTGCATATCTGTAATCAGCAGCAAAAATTCTTTCAGAAACGTTTTTAAATTTTGCTGTAACTCAAAAAATAACGATTTTGACAAAATCGATTTTCTCGCATTTCGTCGTTTCCGGGCTCTAGACTCTACGTGTCGATGGTATTTTTTAACTGAAAGCTTCCTAAGGAATATTATATAGGTTTTCCTATTAATTTAAGGACGCTGAATCGATTGGTGAAGACTAGAAGTCTCTGTGGTAAGCCGTTCAAAAGTTATGACAGCGTGAAATCAGCGGAAAACCAGTTGAGTCATGGGGTCAACATTTCAAGTTAATTATTCTTAATTATAATTCAATGGAAACATTTTAAACACTCAACCTATCTGAATTATTTAATAGGCGCATTGACGGTCTTATCGATATTGATTTACGACACCACTCGTGCAAACAGACAAGTGCGAAACTGCGTTTGTTTTGGATTATTTTAGTACGTGTTCGATAAACATCTAAATTGCAAACGTTGATTGATATTCGACCCGGTCTCGATTCATTTTCCACAATAATATTTATGCAGAAATCGCGACTGCAATTTCACCTTGCATCTCGATTTACACACACAAATAGAAATCAATTCCTCGCAACCAACTCGCTTAAACTAAATCTATCTTGACAAGATTAATTAAAAAGTTTGGAAGGCTATCGTCCAATATGAAACTGCAGACGATTTATTAAGACTTAAATTAAAACTTTGCCACAAACTAAAGCGCTTTGATTTAATTTAGACTACTTAGTGTAAGTCGCTTAAACTAAGTCTAATGTCTGTGAAGCTACAAAAATTTGTGGAAGGCTATAGTCCATTATGAAATTACAGACGATTTATTAAGAGTCCAATTTGTACAAAATTCAAACTTTGCTACAAACTAAAGCAATTTGAATTCATTTAGTCTACTTAGTGTAAGTCGCTTAAACTAAGTCTAGTTTCGCTAAAACTACAAAAATTTGTGGAAGGCTATCGGTCGTTATGCAGCTACAGACGATTTAGTCAGACACAAATCTACATCGCTTAAACTAAGTCTAATCTTGATGAAACTCCAAAAAAATGTGAAAGGTTATCGTGCGTTATGAAACTACAGCTGATTTAGTAAGACCCAAAAATCTACTAATTTGACTCAAATTCAAAGTCTGCTATAAACTAAACCACTTGTACTAATTTATTCTACTTGATCTAGATCGCTTAAACTAAGTTTAGTCTTGATGAAACTACAAAAAATTGTAAAAGGCTAACGAGCATTATGAAACTGCAGCTGATTTAGTAAGACTCAAATATCCACTAATTTGACTTAAAATTCAAAGTCTGCTAGAAACTAAACCACTTGTACTAATTTATTCTACTTGATCTAGATCGCTTAAACTAAGTCTAATCTCGATGAAACTACAAAAAATTATGAAGGGCTATGGTGCATTATGAAACTACAGCTGATTTAGTAAGACTCAAATATCTACTAATTTGACTACAATTCAATGTCTGCTACTAACTAAACCACTTGTACTAATTTAGTCTACTTGTTCTAGATCGCTTAAACTAAGTTTAACGTTGATGAAGCTATAAAGAATTGTAAAAGGCTATCGTGAATTATGAAACTACAGTTGATTTAGTAAGACTAAAATATCTACTAGTTTGACTCAAATTCAAAGTCTGCTACAAACTAAACCACTTATACTAATTTAGTCTACACGATCTAGATTACTTAAACTAAGTCTAGTCTTGATGAAACTACGAAAAAATATGAAAGGCTAACGAGCATTATGAAACTGCAGCTGATTTAGTAAGACTCAAATATCCACTAATTTGACTCAAATTCAAAGGCTGCTACAAACTAAACCACATACACTAATTTAGTCTACTTGATCTAGATGGCTTAAACTAAGTCTAATTTTGATGAAACAACAAAAAATTGTAAAAAACTATCGTGCATTATGAAACTACAGCTGATTTAGTAAGACTCAAATATCCACTAATTTGACTCAAATTCAAAGTCTGCTACTAACTAAACGACTTGTACTAATTTAGTCTACTTGATCTAGATCGCTTAAACTAAATCTAGTCTTGGTAAAACTAAAAAAAAATATGAAAGGCTAACGTGCATTATGAAACTACAGCTGATTTAGTAAGACTCAAATATCCACTAATTTGACTCAAATTCAAAGTCTGATACAAACTAAACCACATGTACTAATTTAGTCTACTTGATATAGATCGCTTAAACTAAGTCTAATCTTGATGAAACAACAAAAAATTGTAAAAAGCTATCGTGCATTATGAAACTGCAGCTGATTTAGTAAGACTCAAATATCCACTAATTTGACTTAAATTGAAAGTCTGCTACAAACTAAACCACTTGTAATAATTTAGTCTACATAATCTAGATCGCTTAGACTAAATCTACTGTTGATGAGACTATAAAAAATTATGAAAGGCTAACGTGCATTATGAAACTACAGCTGATTTAGTAAGACTCAAATATCCACTAATTTGACTCAAATTCAAAGTCTGGTACAAACTAAACCACATGTACTAATTTAGTCTACTTGATATAGATCGCTTAAACTAAGTCTAATCTTGATGAAACAACAAAAAATTGTAAAAAGCTATCGTGCATTATGAAACTGCAGCTGATTTAGTAAGACTCAAATATCCACTAATTTGACTTAAATTCAAAGTCTGCTACAAACTAAACCACTTGTAATAATTTAGTCTACATAATCTAGATCGCTTAGACTAAATCTACTGTTGATGAGACTACAAAAAATTATGAAAGGCTAACGTGCATTATGAAACTACAGCTGATTTAGTAAGACTCAAATATCCACTAATTTGACTCAAATTCAAAGTCTGCTACAAACTAAACCACTTGTACTAATTTAGTCTGCTTGATCTAGATCGCTTAAGCTAAATCTAGTCTTGATGAAACTACAAAAAAAATTGAAAGGCTAACGAGTATTATGAAACTACAGCTGATTTAGTAAGACTCAAATTTCCACTAATTTGACTCAAATTCAAAGTCTGCTACAAACTAAACCACTTGTACTAATTTAGTCTACTTGATCTAGATAGCTTAAACTAAGTCTAATCTTGATGAAACTACAAAAAATTGTGAAAGGCTCTCGTGCCTTAAGAAACTACAGCTGATTTAGTAAGACTAAAATATCCACTAATTTGACTCTAATTCAAAGTCTGTTACTAACAAAACCACTTGTACTAATTTAGTCTACTTGATCTAGCTCGCTTAAACTAAGTCTAATCTTGATGAAACTACCAAAAATTATAAAAGGCTAACGTGCGTTATGAAACTACAGCTGATTTAGTAAGACTCAAATATCCACTAATTAGACTCAAATTCAAAGTCTGCTAGAAACTAAACCACTTGCACTAATTTAGTCTGCTTGATCTAGATCGCTTAACCTAAGTCTAATCTTGATGAAACTACCAAAAATTATAAAAGGCTAACGTGCGTTATGAAACTACAGCTGATTTAGTAAGACTCAAATATCCACTAATTAGACTCAAATTCAAAGTCTGCTAGAAACTAAACCACTTGCACTAATTTAGTCTGCTTAATCTAGATCGCTTAAACTAAGTCTAATCTTGATGAAACTACAAAAAGTTGTGAAAGGCTAACGTGCGTTATGAAACTACAGCTGATTTAGTAAGACTCAAATATCCACTAATTTGACTCAAATTCAAAGTCTGCTACAAACTAAACCACTTGTACTAATTTAGTCTAATTGATCTAGATCGCTTAAACTAAGTCTAATCTTGATGAAACTATAAAAAATGTGAAAGCTGTCGTGCATTATGAAATTACAGCTGATTTAGTAAGACTCAAATATCCACTAATTTGACTCTAATTCAAAGTCTGTTACTAACAAAACCACTTGTACTAATTTAGTCTACTTGATCTAGATCGCTTAAACTAAGTCTAATCTTGATGAAACTACCCAACAATTGTAAAAGGCTATCGTGCATTATGAAACTACAGCTGATTTAGTAAGACTCAAATATCCACTAATTTGACTCTAATTCAAAGTCTGTTACTAACAAAACCACTTGTACTAATTTAGTCTACTTGATCTAGATCGCTTAAACTAAGTCTAATCTTGATGAAACTACCCAAAAATTGTAAAAGGCTATCGTGCATTATGAAACTACAGCTGATTTAGTAAGACTCAAATATCCACTAATTTGACTCTAATTCAAAGTCTGTTACTAACAAAACCACTTGTACTAATTTAGTCTACTTGATCTAGATAGCTTAAACTAAGTCTAATCTTGATGAAACTACCAAAAAATTGTAAAAGGCTATCGTGCATTAAGAAACTACAGCTGATTTAGTAAGACTCAAATATCCACTAATTTGACTCTAATTCAAAGTCTGTTACTAACTAAACCACTTGTACTAATTTAGTCTACTTGATCTAGATCGCTTAATCTAAGTCTAATCTTGATGAAACTACCAAAAATTATAAAAGGCTAACGTGCATTATGAAACTACAGCTGATTTAGTAAGACTCAAATATCCACTAATTAGACTCAAATTCAAAGTCTGCTAGAAACTAAACCACTTGCACTAATTTAGTCTGCTTAATCTAGATCGCTTAAACTAAGTCTAATCTTGATGAAACTACAAAAAGTTGTGAAAGGCTAACGTGCGTTATGAAACTACAGTTGATTTAATAAGACTCAAATATCCACTAATTTGACTCAAATTCAAAGTCTGCTACAAACAAAACCACTTGTACTAATTTAGTCTACTTGATCTAGATCGCTTAAACTAAGTCTAATCTTGATGAAACTACCCAAAAATTGTAAAAGGCTATCGTGCATTATGAAACTACAGCTGATTTAGTAAGACTCAGATATCCACTAATTTGACTCTAATTCAAAGTCTGTTACTAACAAAACCACTTGTACTAATTTAGTCTACTTGATCTAGATCGCTTAA
>OX155904.1:3891557-4048659 GCA_944588485.1 Phosphuga atrata
AATATTCTCTAATCTTCTCGAAGTTTTCTCTAATCTTCTCCAAATCTTGTCTAATCTTTGCTAAATATTGTCCAATCTTCTCTAAATATAGTCTAATCTTCTCTAAACTTCACCAAATCTTGTCCAATCTTCTCCAAATGTTCTCCAATCTTCTCTAAATATTGTCTAATATTCTCTAATCTTCTCGAAGTTTTCTCTAATCTTCTCCAAATCTTGTCTAATCTTTGCTAAATATTGTCCAATCTTCTCTAAATATAGTCTAATCTTCTCTAAACTTCACCAAATCTTGTGAAATCTTCTCCAAATGTTCTCCAATCTTCTCTAAATATTGTCTAATATTCTCTAATCTTCTCGAAGTTTTCTCTAATCTTCTCCAAATCTTGTCTAATCTTTGCTAATGATTGTCCAATCTTCTCTAAATATAGTCTAATCTTCTCTAAACTTCACCAAATCTTGTCCAATCTTCTCCAAATGTTCTCCAATCTTCTCTAAATATTGTCTAATATTCTATAATCTTTTCGAAGTTTTCTCTAATCTTCTCCAAATCTTGTCTAATCTTTGCTAAAGATTGTCCAATCTTCTCTAAATATAGTCTAATCTTCTCTAAACTTCACCAAATCTTGTCCAATCTTCTCCAAATGTTCTCCAATCTTCTCTAAATATTGTCTAATATTCTCTAATCTTCTCGAAGTTTTATCTAATCTTCTCCAAATCTTGTCTAATCTTTGCTAAAGATTGTCCAATCTTCTCTAAATATAGTCTAATCTTCTCTAAACTTCACCAAATCTTGTCCAATCTTCTCCAAATGTTCTCCAATCTTCTCTAAATAGTGTCTAATGTTCTCTAATCTTCTCGAATCCTCTTCAAATCTTGTCCAATCTTCTCTAAATATTGTCTGATCTTCTCTAATCTTCGCCAATTCTTCTCTAATTTTCACCAAATCTTGTTAAATCTCCTCTAAATATTTTCTAATCTTCTCGAAATCTTCTCAATATGTTGTCCAATGTTCTCTAAATATTGTCTAATCTTCTCTAATCTTCTCCAAATCTTCTCTAATCTTGTCCAATCTTCTCTAATCTTGTCCAATCTTCTCTAAATATTGTCTAATCTACTCTAATCTTCTCCAAATCTTCTTTAATCTTCTCCATATCTTGTCCAATCTTCTCTAAATTTTGTCTAATCTTCTCGAAATCTTATCTAATCTTCTCCAAATCTTGTCCAATCTTCCCTAAATATTGTCTTATCTTCTCTAATTTTCTGAAAATCTTGACTAATCGTCTCTAAATGTAGTCTAATTTACTCATCTTCAGATTAAGGGTTAATTGCAAAGATAACTCAAATTTATTGCTAAGAACAAGGAAACTAGACAAAAATGAAGAAATCTCATCTTTTATAATCTTATATAATTTTTTGTCTAATCTTGTACGCCATAATAAGTCATTTATTCTAGTCTTCTTCAGTCTTATCTAGACTTGACAAAGCTTGGTCTTTATCAGAATTGTCTAAACTTGCCCAATCTTGTCGATACTTGTTTAATCTTGTCTAATATGGTCTAATTTCGTCTAAATATTGTGTAATCTTCTGTAAATATTGTCTAATCTTATCTAACTCTTGTCTAATCTCCTTTAAATCTCGTCATATCTTCTCCAATCTTGTATCATATTTTGTTATCTAATTTTCTGTATTTTTAGGTGATGGTAATGTTAGTTTTGAAGAATTTGTGGACATCGCGTGGTCGGCGGGAGCTGGAGCGGACACGGAGCTCCAGGCTGGGGAACAGGAGGAGAAGGAGTTGAGGGACGCCTTCAGGGTCTTCGACAAACACAATCGCGGCTACATAACAGCTTCTGACTTGAGGGCTGTACTACAATGTCTCGGCGAGGATCTATCCGAAGAAGAAAGTAAGACAGAAACAATACTAAATGGATAACATATAAGGATAAGTTTTATTAATATCAGTATATCCGTCCGTTCGTAATAACAAAAGTGCTCCAAAGTTTTCATATTAAATAAGAAAAGAGAAGAAGTCATATCCACAAAGTTTGAACACCCCTGGTCTAGGACGATTTACTAATCTGTTTTTTTTTCCTTTTTAGTTGAAGATATGATCAAGGAAGTGGACGTGGATGGTGACGGTCGAATAGATTTTTACGGTAATTCCTTCATTTTAGTCTAGTACCCCTGTTAGGTTAGGTTAGGTTACCCCTGTTAGCAATAAATTGTATTGTATTATCTATGCATTTACCTCCTAATCTGGATTAAGTTTGTTGTGTGAGCTTGAAGCACTAGAACTAATAGATTTAGTTTGTCTATTTATGATTCAGCTAGCAAATCGGGCAGTCGTAACTAGTCAGGATCGGTTTGTCTGTCTGTAAATGATAAATAAGTCCAATTAGATCAAGAATCTCTCTAGTCAAGTTTGTCCAGTTATTCCTGACCAGATAATTAAAACTGGTTTAGATCTATCTACTTAAGTCCACTGAGACACGAAAAAACCTATCCATCTAACATCTTTCTTATTTTTTTAAAACACAAAAAAGGCTGATCAAGTCTGAATCAGCCTGATCAAGTCTGAATCAGGCTGATCAAGTCTGAATCAGGCTGATCTAGTCTGATCCAGTTTGATCTGATCTAGTGTAATATAGTCTGACCTTCTTTGATCTTGCCCATCTTGCCTGATCCAGTCTGATCCAGTCTGATGTAGTCTCATCGAGTCTAATCTGATCTAGACCGATCTAGTCTGTTGTAGTCTGATCTAGTCTGACTTAGTTTGATCTGATCTAGTGTGATCTGTTCTTACCTTCTCTGATCTTGCCCATTCAGTCTGACCCAGTCTGATCTAATCTGATCTAGTGTGATCTAGTCTGACCTTCTCTAATCTTGCCCATCCAGTCTGATCTAGTCTGATCTGATCTAGTCGAATCTAGTTTGATCTAGTCTGATTTAGTCTGATCTAGTCTGATCTAGTGTGATCTAGTCTGACCTTCTCTGATTTTGCCCATCCAGTCTGATCCAGTCTAATCTAGTCTCATCGAGTCTAATCTGATCTAGTCTGTTGTAGTCTGATCTAGTTTGATCTAATTTAGTCTGATCTACATAGTTTGATCAGATATAGTTTGATCTGATCTAGTCTGATCTAATCTGATCTAGACTGATCTAGTCTGACTTAGTCTGATCTTGTTCATTCAGACATGCTCTATCCATCTAATATCTTTCTTATTTGTTTCTTAGAATTCGTGAATGCGTTGGGCGAGCCGGGGAACGAGGAAAGCTTCGAGGAAGACGACGAGGATATAATGACCTACTGCAACTGATCCCGGAATTGAGCCTCGACGTCTAGGAAATAATTCGCAATTGTCGAAATCTCTTTGTGTGTTAAATATTATCGTCTTTAAATGAAACCATATCAATTTGCATGGCGAGTCTATTAACGTATTGATTGTATCAAAGTCTATCGATACCATTCGATGGATGAATAATAAGCATTTGGTCAGTTCCAATTGTTGTTGGATTCGAGAAATTTTGATGGAGAAAAATTTCCGAATCTTCCGGCCAAAACGTTCTTTGGCTTATGGCCTCGATCTCAGTGTACACTCACACAGTATTAATACTTGTAACTAACTCTAATGAATATAGTAATTTTAAAGATTTTGTTGTTAGCTTACAAATTTATTCAATCAAGGCCAAACTAATTTTAGACAAGTTTGGTCTAATAATCTGATCTTGTCTATCTATCTTGTCTGGTCTCGTTTAGTCTTGTCTGCTCTTGTCTGGGCTTATCTGGGCTTGTCTGGTCTTGTCAGGTATTTTCCGGACTTTTCTGGGCTTGTCTGGTTTTGTCTGATCTTGTCTGGTCTTGTCTGCTCTTGTTTGGTGGTGTCTAGTCTTATCTGATCTTGTCAGGTCTTGTCTGGTCTTGTTTGACGTTTTCTGATCTTATCTTATATTGTCTGATCTAGTCTACACTAAATTGAACTAGTCTGTTAGAGCAGGGGTCGGCAAAGTGTGGCTCGCGAGCCACATGTGGGCTGTTTTGGTGTGAGCTTATAGCTCTTCAACATATCGAAACAAAAAAAGTCGTTAAATGTATGCCAACAAGTCGAGGACGTTAAATTAGCATCAGTCATATCAATAGCTGTCGATCAGTCTTGTGACATAAAGGATACGGCACAAGTTGTCCTTTTTCCTCGCTATATATCATCAGTTGGTTCCAAAGAAAAACTCCTGGAATTAATGCCACTCAAGGGTCAAACACAAGGAGAAGATATAGAAAATGCAGTGAACGAATGTCTGAATAAAAATCACATCGATCTTATTAAAATAGTGTCAATTGCAACAGATGAAGCTAAAAGTATGGTGGGCAATAGTAAAGGATTTGTCACAATTTGAAAAGAAAAAATGTTATCTTTTCATTGCATAATTCACAAAGAAGCACTTTGCAGACAAACATTTCCAGAAGATATGGGTAAAGTTATGGATTTGGTCAGGGACGGACTGGGCCGGAAGGGCGTGGGTGGCTCCCCATAAACCCGGGGCCCGGTACGGGATATTGATAATTGTAAGTTCTGGATATAAAGGAGTGATAATATAATTTACTGTCATTTTTATCAGCTATCGTCATTTTGGACAGTAATCAGCATTTTTGATAGTTATTATCAATTTTGACAGTTATTCCAATGTTATTTGACAATTATAAACTATTTTACGATTATTACCACTTTTGAGTGAAATTATAAATGTAGCTTTAATGGTTAATAATAACTAATTAGACAAATACACATAATTATCTAAAGACGCAGAGAATGTTGTTGCCATTTATGACATGTTTTGGGAATATAAGTTTGACAGACTTATGGTCAGATTCCGATGAACTTAACGTAAGGCGACGTGACGTAAAACTTAGATACGTTGTTTTATTTGCGGCCGATTACGACGGACTGTACCGATTACGTCGATGTACATATCAGAACTTAACGCAACGTAAAAGCTACCAAAGGTCAAACTTCGCTGCGCGTTACGTCGATCTGATTAAGTCGAGCTGATTCACATGAATCTTTTTGCCAATCAACAATCTCGATTCTGCGGGCATGCAATCGAATTCAAGAGTGACATTTTTATTGTGTTTTGTGATTGGTGGTATTGTGTTGTGATTTATATTGTGCAATAACCAGTAGCTACAACAACAGAAAGAAAAGAAAATGCCGATGGACGTTTCACAAACATACCTTACCGTTAAGTTTACGTCAAATCACTTTACGTCGCGTCGCGCCCGTTTAAAACATTCTAGATCCTTTGATAGCAATTCTCGATCGACAATTGCAATTGATGCGAGAGACTTTAATGCGTCTTAGAAATGCCATTTTTATTAATTTCATTGAAGTTTTCAAGTTTTTCGGGTTCAAACAAGCGGCATCCTTCATTAAATATTCGTTGCAGGTGAACTTTTCATCTATTTTAACTAAAGCTGTATTAATGACTTTCTTGACAGAAACAGAACGTAATCTTTTTGCGTCTGCAGCCAGTACTGCCACTGCGCGTCTTGGCATAACTCTTCGTGTTTCTTGGTTTTCTAGATATTTCTCCTAATATTGTCGTTATCAATGTTTTTGGCGTGCATTCAGTCTTGAACATCGGATGCAAATAAACTTGCAACCTTGAAAACGTCGTCAAAAGTCTGGCTTGCGGCAGGCCCCGCAAGCCTCCACGAGCCAGAAGCTGGGGGGTCGCGCAGGATTCAGGGGGTCGCGGAGGATAGGGCCCAGCTGGTAAACGCCACCTCAACTATATGGCCAGTCCGACGCTGGATTTGGTAGTCAAACCAATAATATTATAGCAAAGGCGTTTAATCACCGGCAATTATGAAGAAAATAAAAAATATGACTTTTTATGAAAAAAAACATCCGTGGCTCTTGATCCAGTTTGAAATCATTTTAAATAAAAAAATTGGCTCTTAAGTTTATAGAGTTTGCCACCGTTGTGCTAGAGGATAAAACAGTAGTTTAGGTAGGGTAAAAATCTATCCTGGAAACAATTCGGATTCAGGGAGGGACTTCCAACTATAAAACGCAATAATGAGAGTAGTAAAGGTGGTAGAAGTGGCTGCAAAAGGATCGCGGGGGTAATAAGATTTTGCGCACTAATTACCTTAGACGTTAGAAATGCCTTCAACTCCGCATCTCCTCCACATCTCCTGAAGCTCATAAGCAGCTACCTATGCAGCTGAAAAATATTACAGAGCCAGAAGGTGAAAGCGAAGGAAGACATATCTGCAGTGGTGTTCCGCAAGGCTCAGTATTGGGAACAGTCCTTAGACTGAAGCTACTAGAAGGAGTGGAACTGTCGGTTTCGCCGGCGACTTGGCTCTCATCACTCAACAGAAAACTGTCTAATTAAAACAGTAAACCAGCTCTAATAGACGACTACTTGGAGAAACTCATTGTTCTTGCTGCTGGGAAGGCACTATAAACCTCGGCAGCACTTATGCCAAATGTGGGTGGCACTAAACGAAGGTTCTAAACGAAGGAGAGAGCAAACCTATGGCAAAAACTAGCCGGCACGAGTGGTGTAGCCGGCGCGAGTGGTGTAGCCGGAGTGAGTGGTGTAGCCGGCGTGAGTGGTGTAGGCCGGCGCGAGTGGTGTAGCCGGCGCGAGTGGTGTAGGCCGGCGCGAGTGGTGTAGGAAGGCGCGAGCGGTGTAGGCCGGCGCGACTGGTGTAGAGGTGACGCTCGTGGCCTCATGTTAGAGCGCTAACTAACAAGTATAGAGGGACCGAGTTCTATCCCCAGTGCCGGCCGCAATTGTACCAGAAGACAATGTGAAAAATATTAATTAGCGCAATTTACAATAACAACTAGGTTTCTGGGCCTATAAGTGTATGTGCAAAATACAATAGGCTACAAGTAGGCCGCAGTGTTTGAAGGGTTAATACTCGGCATCCACATCGCACCAAACTTTAAAAAAAGGCAAAAACTGCATTCCATTCAAGGAAAAATTGCGTTACGCGTGTCCAGCGCATATAGGGCCGTCTCAGGTGACGCTGTTTTCGTTATTGCGGGAACAGCTCTTATTTAACCAAAGGAGCAATGAAAACAAAAAGTAACTGAGGAAGAAAGCCAGGACCAAATGGCTTGAAATTTGGCAAGATGTGTCCAGCGCATTTAGGACCGTCTCAGGTGACGTTGTTTTTGTTAATATGGGAATAGCTCCTATATAACCAAAGGAGCAGTGAAAACAAAAAGTAACTGAGGAAGAAAGCAAGGACCAAATTGCTTGAAATTTGGCAAGATGTGTCCAGCGCATATAGGACCGTCTCAGGTGACGCTGTTTTCGTTATTGCGAGAACAGCTCTTATATAACCAAAGGTGCAGTGAAAACAAAAAGGAACTGAAGAAGAAAGCAAGGACCAAATTGCTTGAAATTTGGCAAGATGTGTCTAGCGCATATATAACCGTCTCAGGTTACGCTGTTCTAGTTATTGCGTGAATAGCTGCTATATAATCAAAGGAGCAGTGAAAATAAATAGGAACTGAGGAAGAAGGCAAATTGCTTGAAAGTTGGCAAGATGTGTCCAGCGCATATAGGACCGAAAGTAAAGCAAAGGAGGCCATACGGTCGATACGAAGCTCTAGAGAAGTTAACGTCCTAATTACCGCTGACCCAGACGTAAAGACTGTAGAGGAACTGGGGAAAGCCCTCACATATGCACTCCATGATGGCACTAAAGTAAGAAGGGCCGGTCAGTGACGGAAACATTCCATATAAGAGGCATGGACGAAACAGCAGAAAAAGAAGAGGTTCTAACTCCCAGGGCCGGTACGTCAAAATATGCCGCCTAAGGCGAATAATAACTTTCGCCGCCCCAATTTGTAATTCGTTAGACAAATTTAAAGGTTCTATATCGTCTGTTAGGTACATGTGTAAATCCTGACAATTTTTAAGAATTTCATTTGAATTTGTTTGCGCTAATGATGGGATATCGTATAAAATTCAAAAATTTGATTATGATTTTCCAATTGTGTAAATATTTCTGTAACAGAATTAGTACAAATATTTAAGAGATAATGAAATTTTTTTATTACGTTTTCAACAGCAGGTGTTACCGCATAGAGGTTCTAGCAAAATAATTTCAGGCAATCTTCTCCAGTATAAGTGATGAATTTACTCAATAAATCATCAAATGAACATTTTATATTATAGGCAAAACTGTACGGTACGTGTATATGTGTTTGATTGGTATAGCTATTGTCGGGATTTGGTGAGAATGTATCAATCGGTTTTAATATTCATTCAAAATCTGCGTATAAAACAAAGCATTTTTCTATCGTAATTTTGGAATTTTAATATATCCCCTGGACCATATCGCCTCTCCTGTCTTTAAAAATGTCTTTTCTTGGAATAATAGTGTATATTTTGTTGCTGTCAATCAATTGATGTTGATTAAAAGACGACTCGGTTGAAAAAAAGGTTAGACAGCCATCACATAAATATTTTTATCATGATGCGATGATATTTGACTTTTTACAAGTCGCCAAATATATTTAATATATACATAATGACCTTTAACCCCCTCTTGCAAATAAAATAAATTTACATGTCTTTCCCTAGTGTCAAATCTTTTAGACAGATTTTCTATTTACATTGAATTGAAAAATTCACTTTGTTTTTTACCACACTTATATTATGTAAAAATATTATATAACTTATTATTCACAGTTATATAAATTCTGGGAATTATATTTCTGGGAATTTATGATTGAATTCGAGACAATGGTTTGAAAAAGAACTAGTGTCTTTTTTCAGACGAAAAGCGCGAGAATGTTCTGAAAACCGTGTTGCAAAACTTCGTCCTGTCTGCCCTACGTACACGCTATTGCATTCGGAACAATGAATTTCGTATACGCCGGATTTTTTAATGGGATCGATTTTGTCTTTGGCATTAAACAATATGTTGGACAACTTAGAGGAGGGTTTAAATGCAACCTGAAGATTTTGCTTTCGAAGGACATTTGCGATGTGTTCGCTTGTTTTGCCAAAATATGTCAGGGAGATGAAAGTTTTGTCTGAATTTGAGGTTTTCGGATAAATTTGGGCCATTGCGAATTGGGTTCGTTTATTATTGATAATGTTTTGGATGAGTTTTGTTGGGAAACCATTCTCTGTAGCGATTGAAATGATGGTACTTAATTCTTTGATTCTCTTTTCTGTGGAAAGGGGGATTGAAAAGGCTCGATGTATCATTGAATGATAGGCCGCTAATTTGTGTGTTATCGGGTGAAATGATGAATACGAGATTGTAGAGTTAACATTGGTGGGTTTTCTGTATATATCAAATTCTATTTTGTTGTTTTTGTGAATCAGAGTAAGGTCTAAGAAGTTTATTTTGTTGTCTGTTTCTACCTCGATGGTGAATTTAATTTTGGGATGAATGTTGTTTATTAGGTTGAGAAATTGGTCTAATTGACGTGTTGTACCAATAAAACACGCTATTACGTCATCGACATATCTATACCAAAATGAAATATGTTTTTTGGAGAAATCTAGTTTGAAGATTTTTTCTTCGATAGTTGACATGAATAGATCAGCTAAAAGGGGACTTAATGGCGATCCCATTGCTAGACCTGATGTTTGCTGATAGTAAGTGTTATTAAATTTGAAGTAATTTTGATTAACACATGTTTCCAGGGCTTCATAAAGTTCAGATTTTTATAAGATGATGACAATTAGCTTTATCAATTAAATTTTGTATGATTTCGAGACACTCTTTAGTAGGTATATTAGAAAACATACTACTGACGTCAAAAGATACGAGTTTGGAGTTTATTGGGGTTGTTATTTGTTTGAGGAGTTCCGAAAGGGCGAGTGAATTTTTCACAGAATATTTTGGGGTAAATTTGGTGTTTTTTTGAAAAGAGTATTCAGTTTAATTGCCAAAACTCTTGCTACACTGTTAATATAGGAGACAACTGGTCTAATGGGAGAAACAAACCCGATTCTTCGAAAATTCAAGAAAAAATCTTCAAACTAGATTTCTCCAAAAAACATATTTCATTTTGTTATAGATATGTCGATGACGTAATAGCGTGTTTTATTGGTACAACACGTCAATTAGACCAATTTCTCAACCTAATAAATAACGTTCATCCCAAAATTAAATTCACCATCGAGGTAGAAACAGACAACAAAATAAACTTCTTAGACCTTACTCTGATTCACAAAAACAACAAAATAGAATTTGATATATACAGAAAACCCACCAATGTTAACTCTACAATCTCGTATTCATCATTTCACCCGATAACACACAAATTAGCGGCCTATCATTCAATGATACATCGAGCCTTTTCAATCCCCCTTTCCACAGAAAAGAGAATCAAAGAATTAAGTACCATCATTTCAATCGCTACAGAAAATGGTTTCCCAACAAAACTCATCCAAAACATTATCAATAATAAACGAACCCAATTCGCAATGGCCCAAATTTATCCGAAAACCTCAAATTCAGACAAAACTTTCATCTCCCTGACATATTTTGGCAAAACAAGCGAACACATCGCAAATGTCCTTCGAAAGCAAAATCTTCAGGTTGCATTTAAACCCTCCTCTAAGTTGTCCAACATATTGTTTAATGCCAAAGACAAAATCGATCCCATTAAAAAATCCGGCGTATACGAAATTCATTGTTCCGAATGCAATAGCGTGTACATAGGGCAGACAGGACGAAGTTTTGCAACACGGTTTTCAGAACATTCTCGCGCTTTTCGTCTGAAAAAAGACACTAGTTCTTTTTCAAACCATTGTCTCGAATTCAATCATAAATTCCCAGAAATAGATAATCTAAAAATCTTGCATAATTGCAACAAAGGCCCGAAACTAAATCTCCTAGAGTCATTAGAAATTTTCAAAAAAACCCTCAGTTAATCTCCTAAACGAGCAAACTGACCTAATCTTTTCGCAACTTTTTAATCTCACCCAATCTCAAACAGATAAGTCCTCATCTTCGGACAAACACCGCCCCCCCACCCCACCAAAACTATAAGGGTATATATTCAACTTTATCAATTTGTTAAGTCACTTGAAAATGACCGTCAAACGTCGAAACTCGAGTCGTGATATGTGTAGAAATTTATATAACTGTGAATAATAAGTTATATAATATTTTTACATAATATAAGTGTGGTAAAAAACAAAGTGAATTTTTCAATTCAATGTAAATATGGATTACCACGTAGTAACTGTCGCAACCATCCTATTCATAGATTTTCTATTTGTTTATCTGTTCCTTTGTGAATAAATAATTTGCTTTTACGTCTAATTCTAATTGAAAGCCTGCTTTCCAAATCTGCATTTATTTCCATTTCATTAGCAATTTCTTTAGCTTTTACAAATTATTAGCCCAAAACTGTTTATACGAAATTCCATCAGAAACAAATTTACGCTAGAACTAGAAAAGAATAGAAACAATTTTTGAATAATTGAAAAAAATTACTTAGTTCACCAGCTTTTTTGGCTGCGTCGTTTACAACTAAATTTAAAGAATGGCAGGAACAGGTTACGAAAAAGGCCTTAGGATTCTTATCTAAAATTCGTTTTTGGACACCAGAATGCATACCTTTCATGTTTGGACCATTGTCGTATACCTGGCCACGTATATTTTTAATTTTGAGACCTAATTTATCCAATTTTTGCAAAATTAAATCAGTTAAACTCTCCCCCGTTGATGATTCTACAGGTAAAAATTTGATGAAATATTCTTTAGGAACAAATTCTTCACTATCTTTATTTAGAACGCGAATAACAAGATACATATGTTCAATTCTACTAACATATGGAGTGCAATCCAAAATAAAGCTGTTTTATTTGGGAAATAATATTGGAAATAATAGTAACAACACGTACTTTTTCTCCCGATAAATTTGTTATGTTATTTTGAATTTCTTTGCGCAAATAATGAGAACAATTGTGATTTTTTGAAACTGTGTAAATGCTCACTAACAAATGGATTAAATTTTGCCAAAAATTCAATAATTAAAAAAAAATTCTTTGATCTTATCTTTTGTGATTTTGGAATTTCTTTTGATGACATCTTTTATTTAGAAGTAGAAGGTAGAACTAAGAACCGGTGGAAACTTACGAAAAATTCGCTGCTACAAAAATATGCCGCCCTAGAAATATGGCGCCGTAAGGCGATAGCCTGTCCGACCAGGCGCACGTGCCGGCACTGCTAACTCCGTTTAGAGACAAAATTGGGGACACACAAAACAAAACGCTGAAGTTAAGCGACCTAAGATCAAACGCAAATCACATCCAAGCTGCTACGCTTGTAGTAAGCAAGGAGGACGCAGACAAATTGCTAGAAGAGCTCCACCTAAAAGTAGGACTATGTGCGATGCTCACTAGAGAAAAGGATAAAAATTGATCGCTGCCAGAAATGCTGATCCTACGACCACCTGGCGAAAAACTGCGACGGACCCGACAGGTCGAAGCTGTGCTTTGCGTACGGAAAAGAAGGGCACACAGCTAAAGACTGCCCAAACGAACAATCCTGCCCAATCTGCAATAAAGAAGGGCATAGCGGCAATAGCGATAAATGTGAATTTTTCCGTCACACGTTTTCAAAGGCAAAGAGACAAACTAGACCGAAACGGCGAAACAGTCCAGCAACTGGCACCCACAAAGCCTCGTCTTCAGCTTCAACCTAAAACTCATACAAGCAAACTTGAACTGCTGCGCCCGCGCCCACGACCTTCTGGAAGCTACGGCTAGGGAGCAGCAGTTAGACGTTATTTTGGTAAGCGAGCCAAACCGCAAAATAACAAACCAGAAACGAGGCTGGACCAGGGACAAGTAAGGTAAAACAGCCATTATGAACAGAACAACGAAACTTGGTGCGACTCAACATGGATCGGGCGAGGGCTTCACGTGGCTGAAAACAAAGGGGCTAACTATCTATGGCTGCTACATATCACCTAATTGCACGCAGGCCGAGTTTGAAGGCTATCTGGACGCCCTGCAGGGTGACATCAAACAAAAGAGCGGTGAATTTCTTCTTGGCTGCGACTTCAACATTAGGTCTCTCATTAGGAGTGGGGCGCAAAAACGGAGGACCGTAGAGGAAGAGTCCTGGTGGACTGGCTGGCGCAAAACAATTTCGTCATTCGAAACGTCGGTCAGGAACCCACCTGTGTCCGTGGCAACGGTAGTTCCATGGTAGACTTAACCTTTGGAACGGTGAATACTGTGGGAAAGATCGCGTCGTGGGAGGTGCTACCGGAAGAAACGTTGAGCGACCACAAATACCTAAGATACGTAATGCTTACTTATTGTAATACTTACAATAGACAGCGGAACCCCCGATTAGTTCTGCAAGGAGAGCAAAGGATGGAAAATGACTGCGCTCGACGAGGGAAAGTTCGTGGAAGCCTTTAGAGAGGCCAAGAAGAAGCCGGACAATGCAGACGAACTGGTCGAGCTGGTGACGTGAGCAGCGAGTGTCTTCCAAGAAAAGGAGGATACAGGCCCAAGAGGTGCACCTACTGGTGGACGAGTGAAATAGGCGATCAAAGAAGAACCTGCGTCCAGGCAAGAAGGCGAGCGACGAGAAGGAGGAAAAAGCAGAAAACGGAATACGCCGAGTTAGCGCTGGCCTATAAGGCCGAAAAGAAAAATTTGCGAACACTCATTGCGCGGGCCAAGGAAGCCAAGTGGAAGGATATATGCGAAGACGTTGATAGGGACGTTTGGGGGCTTGGCTATAAAATCGTTAAGGACAAGCTAAAAAAGCCGCAGCTACAGCCGAACCGAGATTTTAAGAAAAGGGTTGTGGAAAGCCTTTTTGTGACGCATGAAAGAAACGTATGGTTGCGAGCACGGCAATACGACGTACAAGAAATATCGTCCGAAGAACTAAAAGAGGCAGTGGCGAAAATAAAAACAAAAAAAGCGCCGGGCCCTGACGATCTACCAGCGAAAATCTTAAAGCTCGTGTGCGAGCGTTTTCCCGAAACCGTGCGGCACGTACTGAACCAACAGCTAAAAGGCGCAATGTTCCCGAAAAGGTGGAAAACAGCTAGATTGGTGCCCATACCGAAACGCAATAAACCTCCGAGTAGTCCAGACGCTTATCGACCAATATGCATTTTGGACAATTTCGGCAAGCTGTTCGAGAGAATCCTGGTAAAAAGGATCAACAACGAACTGACAGGGAAGGCGCGCTCTCAGCGAGACAACACGGGTTTAGGAAGGGAAAGTCCACAGTCACGGCCGCAAGATACATCTTAAATCTGGCGGATGAAGAAAGAAGAAGATCTCTAAAAACCAGGAAACTTGTAGCACTAGTAATGATAGACGTGAAGAATGCTTTCAACTCGGCACCGTGGAGGATTATTGTAGAGGAGTTGGAACGTAGGAGGATGCCAGAATACCTGGTAGGCCTGACAATGAGTTACTTCAGCGACAGGCGGCTGTTGGTAGAGGGGCAGGACGAGATAGGAGTAACGGCCGGGGACCCCAAGGGTCCGTGTTGGGTCCGCTTTGGTGGAACCTTCTGTATGACAGAGTACTGAAGGTGGCCTTACCGGACGGTGCGGAAGCCGTCGCCTACGTGGTCGACCTGGCCCTAGTGGTCAAAGCAAGACGAGAAGACGAGCCAGGAGAAAAAACCAACGACGCCCTAAACACGATACAAGACTGGATGAACGCAAAGCAGCTGGTTATAACAACGGACAAAACCGAAGCAGTGCTGTTGATTGGTAGGAAGAGATGTGGCCTGGTGGAGTTTGTCCTGGGCCGATGAACGTTATGCCCGCAGAAGTTTTTAAAATAGCTGGGAATAGTCTTCGATTAAAAGGCAACCTTTGGGAGGCACGTAGAGGAGGCATGTGCTAGAGCACACTGCCAAGTGAACAACCTCCTGAGGATACTCCTGAGGATCGGAGGAGCGACTGAAAATAAGAGAAGAGTGCTGGCTTCCGTTGCGAACAACATCTTATTGTCTGGGGCAGCTGCACTAAAGTCAAGAGGCTTAGGGAAGCTCTGAAAAGGGCTGAAAGGAAGATATCATAAGATATTACTACCGCCATAAGGGTAGTAAGCGCGTACAGAACGGTCGGGACTGACGCGGTGCGGGTACTGGCAAGGCTGATTCCATTGGAGCTACTGGCAGAAGAAAGAGCCAGAATCGCGGAGCGCACGCACGACAAGGAGGCGAATGATGCAAGGGCGGTGAAAGAAGAAGAAAGGCGGTAAACCATACAAAAGTGGCAAGAGTCGTGGGAAAAGGATATGACCTTAAGACGAGAGGGAATGGGAAAAGGAAACAGACGGAGCAGACATGTAAATCAGGAGCCCACAACTTGAAGTGATGCAAGATTGCAGTGCCGAGTTGTTTAGGGCGGGAAAATAGGGGGCAGGTGGTTTTGGTGGGTAAACTATCTCTGGAAGAGAAGGAGTCCTTCACTACCGAGTTACACGGTGCCTATAAAAGGTTTCCCCTTCCTCCAAAAAAAAGGTGACCCTGTTTTCGTTATTGCGGGAACAGCTCTTATATAACCAAAGGAGCAGTGAAAACAAAAAGGAACTGAGGAAGAAAGCAAGGACCAAATTGCTTGAAATTTGGCAAGATGTGTCGAGCGCATATGGGATCGTCTCAGGTTACGCTGTTCTCGTTATTGCGGGAATAGCTCCAATATAATCAATGGAGCAGTGAAAACAAAAAGGAACTGAGGAAGAAGGCAAGGCCCAAATTGCTTGAAAGTTTGGAAGATGTGTCCAGCGCATATAGGACCGTCTCAGGTGACGTTGTTCTCGTTATTACGGGAATCGCTCATGTATAGCCAAAGGAGCAGTGAAAACAAAAAGGAACGGAGGAAGAAAGCAAGGCCCAAATTGCTTGAAAGTTTGGAAGATGTGTCCAGCGCATATAGGACCGTCTCAGGTGACGTTGTTCTCGTTATTACGGGAATCGCTCATGTATAGCCAAAGGAGCAGTGAAAACAAAAAGGAACTGAGGAAGAAGGCAAGGACCAAATTGCTCGAAAGTTGGCAAGAGTTCTGGGAAGCCTTAGAGAGGGGTGAGTGGACGAGACTCCTGATACCAAAATTAGATCCATGCGTCACGAAGAGGAGGGAGAGAAGTGATCACGGGTGCTTGAAAGACTATCTGATCACACGCACTGTCTGTCTGATTAGATTACTGATCTAGTCTGATCTTGTTTGATCCTGTCTGATTTTGTCTGATCTTGTTTGATCTTGTCAGGTCTTCTCTGGTTTTGTCTGTTATTCTTATATCAGATTTGGTTTATCTAGTCTTGTAGCAAACGGAGCTGTAAATAAGACAGGAAAGGAAGATGCGCTAGAGGAGTGAGCGTAAATGTTTCACACTGAATTAAAGTGTAAAAAGTGCTCGGTTCACAAATATAAACATAAATTTGCACTAAAACTAGCAACATTCGTGCCGAATCTGAAATCAGTTCGGACGTGAATGTAAAAACCGAAATTTATTCTCTCGCAAGAAACCTTGTCCAAAAATAAAATCCTCTTGAGAAATATCACAATGCATTCGTTAATTTAATAACCTAAACCTAACTCCACTAAACACAAACTAACCTACCTTCGTAAAAGAATCGCACAAACGTTCGAGGTCTTTTCGATCTTGTTGCATTTGAGCAAACATTTCGGACGGACGGCGTTCCTCCCTCTGGCGCAGCAGAAGGAGCAACTTATATTGAGCAAATATTATTTACAACAAGATTAACTAATTGCAAGACTGAAACGAAACAAGTGGTAATGGAATGATCGGTAATTGCTTGCGAAATTTGAGACAGATCTTTAGGCCTTTCAATTTGAGGCAATTGGTCTGAAATTTGAACTTATTTACTGTGAATTGTCGTTCAAGTGTCGGGGAAGTGTTGACATTCGCGCAATCGAAGTATCAATGAAGTGTTGTTGAAATGTTTTCTTGTGAAGTGTCTGAACGCAGTGTCGGTAATGTGTCAACAAAGTGTCATCAAGATGTCAGGGAAGCGTCTTTTGGAACATTGATATATAGAGATAAATAATTTTCTGTGAAGTGTCGAGGAAGTGTTACCATACGCGCAATCGAAGTATCAGTGAAGGTCGTAGCACTGTTTTCTTTTGAAGTGCCTGAACGAAGTGTCGGTAATGCGTCAACAAAGTGTCATCAAGATGTCAGGGAAGCGTCGTTTGGAACATTGATATATAGAGATAAATAATTTTCTGTGAAGTGTCGGGGAAGTGTTAACATTCGCGCAATCGAAGTATCAGTGAAGTGTCGTAGCACTGTTTTCTTTTGAAGTGCCTGAACAGTGTCGGTAATGCGTTAACAAAGTGTCATCAAAATGTCAGTGAAGTGTCAGTGAACATTGAAATTTCAACTAATTTTCTGTGAAGTATCGGAGAAGTGTTGACATTCGCGCAATCAGTGAAGTATCGCTAAACTGTGAAGTGTCGTCCAAGGCGTCAAAGTGTTGATATTTCTGCGGCCCAAAACTTCATTTGCCTCTGAAACGCGTCGTTGCACTTCAACGACACTTCATACGACACAACATTCTCACCAGGGAAATTGAAAAACCTTGAAAACTTCTGACCGTATCCAACAGCTCCATGGTCTCTGGTCTTCCACTTGTTCCGTTTCGTTCTAATCTTATCACCTAATTAGACAGATAAACCAAACCTAAACCTAAAATCTACCAAAAAAATACTGGAGGTACACAAGAAATCGTCCAAACAAACCAAAAAAAAATGCTCTAAAATTTTGAGCTTCCTCTCCAAAAAAATAACCCTCCGTCACACCATTTCGTTCTGCTCGGGCAGATTCTGCAGCAGCGTGTAGCTGTCCCTCACGATCAGCAGCCGATTGTTGAAGCTGCTGCCCCGCCGGAACGTCTTCATTCCCACCTCGATCGTCTCCTTCGTGAACACTATCGACTTGTAAGTGTTGATGAACACGCCGATCAACACGCAAGAACCTAAGAAGATGAAGCCGTAGGTCAGCAGTGGTGATGCCATGTCAGAAAACGTCGTCGCCAAGTAGATCCAGCGACGGATTGGAGGTGTTACATCACTGATTCCCTACAAGAAGAACATATGCGGATGGAACAAAACTAAACCAAGATTAGATTAGGTCAGATTAGGACAGACTAGACAAAGATTGGATGGTTTACAAAGTTGATACGATGGAAACAAGATTGGATTAGGAAAGATTGGAAAAGACAACAAGTTTGGCCGCTTTAAAATTGATGTATAGGACCAGGGAAGAGTTCGAACCAGTTTTTTGACTCACTTCTTCCACCCACATGATCGGAAAAATGATACTCGGGAAGCTCCTCACCGTCTCCACATTGGGAGCCTTGTCCACTTTCAAATTGACTTGCATTCGAACCTTGGCCTCCAGCGGAACACCCAGTTTCTAAAACACGAAGAAGTAAGTCTTCGCTCTCTCGCCAGATAACGACTCACCGGCTGAATTTTAATGTAAGTGCTGTGCTTGTCGGAATCTGGAGACAATCCCTCAATCCTCTCCAACAGACTAGAGTCGGCATTATAGAAATGAGGATTAGACACATACAGCGGCGCATCTACCAAAAACAAAAAAACAACAATAGATATATTATCTTTTAATGTTTTTGCTTCTAGATCTTCACTATTTAGATCGAGATATTCTAGATAACGACATTATCCATACACCAGCAGCAAAGAAATCTAGATATCTAGATCCAGATAATCTGGAAAACAACATTATTCAAACACCACGAGCAAAAACATTAAGGATAATGGATAGTATAGATCTAGATAACAACATTATTTAGACACCAGGATATCTAGATCCAGATAATCTGGATAATAACATTATTCTAACACTAGGAGCAAATACATTAAGGATAATGGATAGTATAGATCTAGATAACAACAATATTTAGACACCAGGATATCTAGATCCAGATAATCTGGATAACAGCATTATTCAAACACCAGGAGCAAAAAACATTAAGGATATTGGATAGTACAGATCTAGATAACAACATTATTCCGAAACCAGGGAAAAAAACATTAAGGATCATGGATAACATAAAGTCATCTAGGTTCTAGATTAAGAGATTGTGTCATGTATCTATAAAGATGTTGTTACCGAAATGGCAAGGACCGATGCTCTGCAGTCCCCTGGGTGGACAATACTGGTTCCCTGGACAGAAGCATTTGTTCTGAGCCTTGGCGTCGGCTGACTCGAAGATATCACCAGGAGGCGTGTAAATATCAACAGAAATACCTAAAGAGATATAGATAACAGGTTATCTATCATAGAAATAGATAATGTGATAAGAATATGAACACCTTGGATGTTGATAGTTATGATTAGATTAGTAGTTTTAGATATAATCACAAGGATATGAACACCTTGGATGTTGATAATTATGGTTACATTAGTAGTTTAGATAATACGAGCGTCGAGACCCCCAAATGCGATCGAGCGGTACGTCGTACTTATCGCCTTATAGACCCTTTCGTTCTCTATTTATAAACCGCCACCGCGACGCCCTGATATTTAATTTAGCGAATCCCGGAGGATTCTCCCGTACGTCTGCAAAACATGTTTTTTCGGGCGTCCCGGCGCCATCCAGCGCGCAATCGCAAGAAAACTCCAAAACAAACTAAAAGCCACTATGCCGAATCGATTGGTGCCGCTCTGGTCCCGATCCGACTATTGGGTATCCCAGGAGAGGGATCCCCGCAAATTAGGTGAAAAAAACACCGCGTTTTTCCGATTTTTGTGTTAAAATTGACCCAGAGCGGGAACAAGATGCCGAAGGTACCAGATTCTTCCACCGCCGGTTGCGGGTAAACATCTCGCATCGAACGAACCGGTTTGGAGACACGGCGCTCTTCTATCAAGAGAACGGCGTCCATAACAGTGATCGAAAAAACTCGTTTTTTTTTCGCTTACATTTTCCACCGCACCGGGTGAACCGACGGTCGCGTATCTTCTGTTTTTGGCACCTGGAGGACGCCGTGTTGGACTTGCGTGCCGGCAGACGGACACGGGTCGAAGGCCCGTTCAGTTTTACAACAGAAAATGACAATTTCCCATTTAGACGCGCAAGAGGAACAGAGTTTTTGAAGAAAAAGTGAAAAATTTAAAATGCACCTACAGCCGCCCCCCTGCGGGGGCGGAACTTTGTAGGGCTCGTCCATAAAAACCTATTTTTTTGTTCAATTCAGCGGAAAAAAATCAAGACGTAAACCGCAATTTTACACAATTTTTCTCAATTTTCAAAAAATATTTTTTGGTCCCTTTTTAGTTCAGGGAAGGCACCTTACTCGATTCGTATATTTCAATTACAAAGATATAAACACCTTGGATGTTGATAGTTATGGTTAGATTAGTAGTTTTAGATATAAGCACAAGGATATGAACACCTTGGATGTTGATAGTTATAATTAGTTTAGTAGTAAGAGATATTACAAGGATATGAACACCTTAGATGTTGATAATTATGATTAGATTAGTAGTTATAGATAATATCACAATAATATGAATACCTGGGATATTGATAGTTATGATTAGATTAGTAGTTAGAGATATTACAAGGATTCGAACACCTTAGATGTTGATAATTATGGTTAGATTAGTAGTTATAGATAATATTACAAAGATATATACACCTTGAATGTTAATGGTTCCGGCTAGATTAGTAATTATAGATAATACAACAAGCATTGAACACCTTGGAAGTTGATGATACTACGTACATTAATGGTGTTATAACATTTGTGATATTATTCTTCGATGTACCTTGTTTAATTTCTGTGTGTCTGTATATTAAGGGTAGGATGCGACAGATGTCCTTGTCGAAGACGTGCACGATGTCTTTCTTGGTGAAGTGCCTGGGGGGGAAGAAGGAGCCCTCGCTGCCCTGGATGTCGGCGCAGGGTCCGTCCCAGAAGGGCAGGCGGTCCTGGCCGTTCATGCGCTCCATGAGTCCGAACTCCTGCATGCTGCGTTCGCCGGTGAAGATGGTCTGGACCTCCTTTAACGTGCCGTTTCTCTACAGAGATAAAAGAGATTTGTTTCCAGAGCAGTTTTATTGAAATTGGTTGAAGGGTTCTCAAAAAAAAATACCTTCACATATTGGAGACAATTTTTCCAAATTTAAACTTTTTAGACAAATTTGACATGTTTTCCGACTAAATTTGATACGCTGAATGCAATGGCGAAAATCAGAAGTCTGTGTGATCACTCCTTCCGAAGTTATTGCTTGAAAATTGATGATCAAATTCTTGGAATTATTAAAAATTCAGACTTTCTAGTCAGACTTAGCATGTTTTTAGACTACTTTTATTAGTCCGAATCTATTGGTAAAAACCAGAAGTCTGTGCGATAATTCCATCCGAAGTTATTCCTTCGAAAATTGATGAGAGAATTCTTGGAATTTTTCAAAATTTAGACCTTCTAGTCAGACTTAGTATGTTTTTCGACTGCTCTTATTACTCTAAATCTATTGGTGAAAACCAGAAGTCTGTGCGATAACTACTTTCAAAGTTATTCCTTCAAAAATTGATGACCGAATACTTGGAATTATTCAAAATTCAAACTTTCTGGTCAGACTTAGCATGTTTTTCGACTACTCTTATTGGTCTGAATCTATTGGTGAAAAACAGAAGTCTGTGCGATAACTACTTCCGAAGTTATTCCTTCAAAAATTGAGGAGAGAATTCTTGGAATTTTAAAAAATTTAGACTTTCTAGTCCGACCTAGTATGTTTTTCGACTGCTCTTATTACTCTAAATCTATTGGTGAAAACGAGAAGTCTGTGCTATAACTCCTTCCGAAGTTATTCCTACAAAAATTGATGACCAAATTCTTGGGATTTTTCAAAATTCAGACTTTCTAGTCAGACTTGGCATGTTTTTCGACTAGTCATATTAGTCTGAATCTATTGGTGAAAACCAGAAGTCTGTGCGATAACTCCTTCCGAAGTTATTCCTTCGAAAATTGATGACCGAGTTGAAGCGATTTTAGAAAATTCAAGCTTTCTGGTAAAACTAGGCATGTTATCTGATTAGCATTGATTTGCTAAATGCAATGGTGAAAACCCGAAGTTTGTGCGACAACTCCTCCGAAGTTGTAGATTGTAGATATGGTGGTGACGACTTGTACTGCGAGCTTTATAAATCTATTGTACCCCACCCCCTTCCTTTAAGCGTTTGTGTACTTACCCATTTAGAGCGCCTCCTCTAATCCTGATTCCTTTAGGAATTTAAGGATCTGGGTGGGATTAAAGGACTGCAACTCCTTTGCGTTCAGGCAGAGAGATCCGAGGATAAGCGTGAAAACCAGAACTCTTTCCGAAGGTACATCTGTCTCTTGTGAAGCAGTGCTCCGCAGTCTTTGAGCAGTTGTATGGGGCTTCCTCTGCTGAAGCACAGAATCTTCATCCGTCATCCTCGTGTAGGCCTAGAGCCTTGAAGTGTTTTCTAAGTCTGCAGTGTCCCGTCAGGACTCCTGTGAGGATTCTAAGCTTGTTCCTGTTTCCTTCCGAAGTTACTCCAACAAAAATTTAAGATTGAATTTCTAAGATTTTCGAGAATTTAGATGTTGCTAGTCGGACCTGACGTGTTTTCCGACTACTTTTGACACGCTGAATCTAATGCTGAAAACCAGAAGTCTGTGCGATAACTCCTTCCGAAGTTATTGCTTCGAAAATCGATGATCGAATTCTTAAGATTTTTCAAAATTCAGACTTTCTAGTCAAACTTAGCATGTTTTTCGACTACTACTATTAGTCTGAATCTATTGCAGTAAACCATAAGTCTGTGCGATAACTACTTCCGAAGTTATTCCTTGGAAAATTGACGACCGAGTTGAAGCGATTTTACAAAATTCAAGCTTTCTGGTAAAACTAGGTATGTTTTCTGACTAGTATTGATATGCTAAATGCAATGGTGAAAACCAGAAGTTTGTGCGACAACTCTTTCCGAAGTTACTCCATCAAAAATTGAAGACAGAATTTCTAAGATTTTCCAAAATTTAGACTTGCTTGTCAGACCTGACATGTTTTCTGTCAATTTTTGGTACGCTGAATCTAATTCTGAAAACCAGAAGTCTGTGCTGTGCGATAACTCCTTCCGAAGTTATTCCTTCGAAAATCGATGATCGAATTTTTAGGATTTTTCAAAATTCAGACTTTCTAGTCAAACTTAGCATGTTTTTCGACTACTCTTATTAGTCTGAATCTATTGGTGAAAACCAGGAGTCTGCGCGATAACTATTTCCGAAGTTATTCCTTCGAAAATTGATGACCGAATTCTTGGAATTTTTCAGAATTCAGACTTTGTAGCCAGACTTAGTATGTTTTTTGACCATCCTTGTTAGTCTGAATCTATTGCTGAAAACCAGAAGTCTGTGCGATAACAACTTCTGAAGTTATTCCGTCAAAAATTGGCGACCGAGTTGAAGCGATTTTACAAAATTCAAGATTTCTGGTAAAACTAGGCATGATTTCTGACTAGTATTGACATGCTAAATGCAATGGTGAAAACCAGAAGTTTTTGCGACAACTCCTTCCGAAGTTGCTCCATCAAAAATTGAAGACTGAATTGCCAAGATTTAAAAAAAAATAGATTTGCTGGTCAGACCTGACATGTTTCTGACTGCATTACGATACGCTGAATCTTATCCTGAAAACCAGAAGTCTGTGCGATAACTCCTTCCGAAGTTATTCCTTCGAAAATTGATGACCAAATTCTTGTAATTTTCAATTTTCTCCATCAAAAACTGACCGAGTTGAAGCGATTTTGCAAAATTCAAGCTTTCTGGTAAAACTAGACATGTTCTCCAACTATTGTTGATATGCTAAATGCAACGGTAAAAACCAGAAGAATGTGTGAAATCATCAAAAAATTGAAGACTGAATTTCTAAGATTTTCCAAAATTTTGACTTGGTGGTCAGACCTAACATGCTTTCAGACTGCTTTTGATACGCTGAGCCTAATGCTGAAATCCAGAAGTCTGTGCGATAACTCCTTCCGAAGTTATTCCTTCGAAAATTGATGACCGAATTCCGACTTTTCAAAATTCCGACTTTCTAGTCGGACTTGGCATAATTTACGATCACTCTCATTAGTCTAAATCTATTGGTCAAAACCAGAAGTCTGTGCGGCAACTCCTTCCGAAGTTACTCCATCAAAAAATGACCGAATTGAAGCGATTTTGCAAAATTCAAGCTTTCTGGTAAAACTAGACATGTTCTCCAACTATTGTTGATATGCTAAATGCAACGGTAAAAACCAGAAGAATGTGTGACAACTCCTTCCGAAGTTGCTCCATCAAAAATTGAAGACTGAATTTCTAAGATTTTCCAAAATTTTGACTTGCTGGTAAGATCTGACATGTTTTCAGATTGCTTTTGATACGCTGAATCTAATGCTGAAAACCAGAAGTCTGTGTGATACCTCCCTCCGAAGTTACTCCTTCAAAAACTGTTGCACGAGTTGAAGCGATTTTACAAAATTCAAGCTTTCTAGTCAAACTTGATATGATTTCCAACTAATCTTGATACGCTGAATTCAATGCTGAAAACCAGAACTTTCTGCGAGAACTCATTCCGAAGTTGCTTCAAACTGAAATAACTTACCATATATAAAACCACCTTGAAGCTAAATATCAATCAAATCAAAGAAAATTTCATCAAATACCCTCACAAACAAATATAGGGTGAGATTGCGCATTCCTTGGTTCCTTCTTGTTTTGAGTTTTTCAAAAATTTAGACTTGCTGGTCATACCTGACATGTTTTCCGACTGCATTCTGATACCTCCTGATACCTTCTGATAACTCCTTCCGAAGTTATTCCTTCGAAAATTGATGATCAAATTCTTGGGATTTTTCAAAATTCATACTTTCTAGTCAGACTTGGCATGTCTTTTGACCACTCATTGACCACTTATTAGTCTGAATCTCTTGGTGAAAACCAGAAGTCTGTGCGATAACTCCTTCCGAAGTTATACCTTCGAAAATTTATGACCGAATACTTTGGATTTTTAAAAATTCAGACATTCTAGTTCGACTTAGCATGTTTTTCGACCACTCTTATTAGTCTGAATCTATTGATGATAACCAGAAGTCTGTGCGATTACTCCTTCCGAAGTTATTCCTTCGAAAATTGACCACCTAGTTGAAGCGATTTTGCAAAATTCAAGCTTTCTGGTGAAACTAGGCATGTTTTCTGGCTAGTATTATATGGTAAATGCAATGGTGGAAACCAAAAGTTTTGGCGACAACTCCTTCCGAAGTTGCTCCATCAAAAATCGAAGACTGAATTCCTAAGATTTTCCAAAATTTTGACTTGCTGGTCAGACCTGACATGTGTTCAGACTGCTTTTGATACGCTGAATCTAATGCTGAAAATCAGAAGTCTGTGTGATAACTCCTTCCGAAGTAACTCCTTCAAAAACTGATGACAGAGTTGAAGCGATTTTACAAAATTCAAGCTTTCTAGTGAAGCTTTCAAACTTGACGTGATTTCCGACTAATCTTGATACGCTGAATTCAATGCTGAAAACCAGAAGTCTCTGCGAGAACTCATTCCGAAGTTGCTTCAAAAACCTTGAAGCTAAATATCAATCAAATCAAAGAAAATTTCATCGCCTACCCTCACAAACCACAACTTAAACAAATATAGGGTGAGTTGGCGCATTCATTCTACCTTCTTGTTTTGCGACTGATACTGAAACTAATTATTTGTGACTTACTAAACCTAATCTAACCTAATTATTTTTGACTTACTCCGTTCAGTAAGCCCATCTTATTGTCCTTGGGCTTTTTGTGTTTGGGGTAGAAGTGGTGTGCTAAGGTGACGATGGAGTCGTCGTAGCCGAAGACGAGGTCCTCAGCGGTCAGCGTGACGAAGGGCTTGTGGCTGGCCATGCTCAGCACGAAGGAGATGGTCTTCTGGAGGAAGTAGCCCAGGGAGTTGGACTGCGTGGACAAGGCCTGAAACAAGAGCCAACTCGTGTTTGAGGAGAAGCCCGGTCATTTGAGCGGTCTTACCAGTAGCGGGATGTTTGGAACGGTCAGCTTCTCGTATTGGTTCACCGACAGCTCGGGAACAAACTGGAGGATCTTCTTGTGCTGGAACGTGACCGTGCCGTTGTCGTGGAACTTTATGTTCACCTTTTCCATATCTTCCCTGAAAACGAAGAATAGTACAGATAAAACTAGACAGACAGGATTGAACAGACAAGAATAGACACAAGTTTTCTGTAGAAGGTAAAAAATGTTTGTGAGTTTTTCGCTTCAAGGAGATTAGCCTAAGGGAGTCGTAAACTATTAAACTAGACTGAACGTTCCGTCTAAATTAAATTCCTCATTCGTCAAGGACTTACAATAAGTTCAGGAACAATAAGTTCAAGGAACAACAATAAGTTCAGATATAATCTAGTCTTGTCTGACTAGTCCAGTCTTAAATATCTAGTCTTGTCGATCTATTCTTTTTTATTTAATCTTGACTGCCTAGTCTTATCGATCTAGTCTTGTGCGATTGGGAACGCAAGCCGAATTATATTGGTCCTAATTTATTGAGCAATCTTAATAAGCCTTGCTATTTAATGATCCAAAACTATTTAATTATATGTTTTGCAGGAAGTTCGTTTGGTTATGGCTTTTTTTTCTTCGAGGACTTAATTTATTCACGCCTTGAAAGATTTTCATCGAATAAACGCAATTTACAATCACCGTCAACACCAACCAATAATTTGACAGGATTAGCCAGTTTCAAACTAGATCATACAAGAATGGACAAGACTGATTAAGAGTCGACACGATTTGTTAAGAGTACACCATACTTTAGATGTTTAAACAAGTGCGTCGTAGTCTTCTAAGAAGAAAAAAATCCTCTCTAGAAAAATTCTTCCTCTAACTAGAAAAGATAAGATAAGATTGGACATGACTTGGCAAAACTAGTAAAAACTAGACAAACCTAGAAAAGGCTGCAAAAGCGTGGACAAGACTGCATAAAACTGGACAAGACTGAATAAGACAGGACAAGACTGGACAAGACTAAACAAGATTGGGCAAGACTTAATAATACTGGACAAGACTGAATAAGACTGGTCAAGGCTGGATAAGACTGGAGAAGATTGTAATATGCCTAGAATGTTGAATATGTAATCGTTTTAATGATCGGAATCGGTTTCAATGTTAAATTCCTGTCGGAGGAATTAGTGCGACCTGGTTAAAGGTTAACCTTCGGATGTGGGAAACCGGCGGCGATTACGTCGAAAGGTACTCGCCGTGCCTTGGCAAAGACCTGGCTTTCTATTAATACTTAAGTACAGACTAACTCTGCTTCCTCGATTACGACACCGATTTACCGACAGCCAGCCGTGACGTTTCATAACTCATCCTCGACCCGCCACGCGGTCTACAACAGCTCGAACTTGTCTAATCCCATCTAATCGGTGTCCAGTCTGTCTTGACTTGTCTGGTCTGTCTAGTCTTGTCTATCTCACTGAATCCCTATTTCCACTTGGCTTTTAATTAGCGCCACCCCGGTATCGCATATTTCGCACACTTTCAGGGTGGGCCCAGACGGTTAGTGCAGCCCTGGTAGAAAATGACTCTGCCTTCGTGGGGAGTTGCTACACGCGTCTGCTCGATCTTGAATAATCTTCGTCTCTAATACTCGTCTAATCCTTGTCTAAATATCATTGTCAACTTAACACATCAAAGGGTTGAGGGTTGTTAAATATCGGTTAAATTTCGGTTATTTTAACCTTCTAAAGATTAGTCGACTTTCCACATGCGTCGCTCTTCTCTAATCTTATCTAATGTTGTCTAATCGTTGTCTAGTCTTTGTCTAATTATTGTTGGATTTCGGTTGATATTTAAACTTTCTGTGGCATTAGTCGAGTTACCACACGCGTGTGTTTAAAGGTCAATTTGAGGAGGAAAGAGGTCAAAGTTTAATTCAATTCTGAGACGATGGACACGCGAGATTGAGCAATTTGGTTTGGAATAAGTAGTTGGAACAGACAAGACTAGACCAGAATGTGCAAGACTAGGCAAGAATGTAGAAGACTAGGAAAGAATGTACAAGACTAGCGAAGCATGTACAAGACTAGAAAAGGATGTACAAGACTAGGAAAAAATGTACAAGACTAGGAAAGAATGTACAAGACTTAGAAAGAATGTACAAGATTAGGAAATAATGTACAAGCTAGGAAAGCATATACAAGACTAACAAAGCATGTACAAAACTAGGAAAGCATGTACAAGACTAGGAACGAATGTACAAGACTAGGAAAGAATGTACAAGACTAGGCACAAAAGTACAAGACTAGGAAAGAATGTACAAGACTAGGAGTACAAGACTAAGAAAGAATGTGCAATACTTGGAAAAAATGTAAAAGACTAGGAAAGCATGTACAAGACAAGGAAAGCATGTACAAGACTAGGAAAGAATGTACAACACTAGGAACGAATGTACAAGACTAGGAAAGAATGTAAAAGACTAGGAAAAAATGTACAAGACTAGGAAAGAGTGTACCGGACTAGGAAAAAATGTACAAGACTAAGAAAGAATGTACAAGACTAGGAAAGCATGTCCGAAACTAGGAAAGCATGTACAATACATGGAACAAATGTACAAGACTAGGAAAGAATGTACAAGATTAGGCAAAAATGTACAAGACTTGGAAAGAATGTACAAGACTAGGAAAGCATGTACAAAACTAGAAAAGAATGTACAAGACTAGGAAAAAATGTACAAGACTTGGATAGAATATACAACACTAGGAAAGCATGTACAAAACTAGGAAAGAATGTACAAGACTAGGCAAGCATGTACAAAAATAGGAAAGAATGTCCAAGACTAGGAAAGCATGTACAAGACTAGGAAAGCATGTACAAATCTAGGAAAGCATGTACATTACTAGGAACAAATGAACAAGACTAGGAGAGAATGTACAAGACTAGGAAAGCATGTACAAAACTAGGAAATAATGAACAAGACTAGCAAAGAATGTACAAGACTAGGAAAGCATGTACAAAACTAGGAAATAATGTACAAGACTAGGAAAGAATGTACAAGACTAGGAAGGTCTGTACAAAACTAGGAAGGCATGTACAACACTAGGAACAAATGTACAAGACTAGGAAAGAATGTACAAGACTAGGAAAAATGTACAAGACTAGGAAAGAATGTACAAGACTAGGAAATAATGTACAAGACTAGGAAAGAATGTACAAGACTAGGAAGACATGTACAAGACTAGGATAGCATGTACAAAACTAGGAAAGCATATACAAGACTAGGAAAGAATGTACAAGACTAGGAAAAATGTACAAGACTAGGAAAGAATGTACAAGACTAAGAAAGAATGTACAAGATTAGGAAAAAATGTATAAAACTAGGAAAGAATGCACAAGACTAGGAAAGAATGTACAATACTAGGAGAGAATGTACAAGACTAGGAAAGAATGTACAGAACTAGGAAAAAATTATCAACACTAGGAAAGAATGTACAAGACTAGGAAAGAATGTACAAGGCTAGGATAGAATGTACAAGACTAGGAAAGCATGTACAAAACTAGGAAAGCATGTACAAGACTAGGAACGAATGTACAAGACTAGGAAAGAATGTACAAGACTAGGAAAGAATGTACAAGACTAGGAAAAAATGTACAAGACTTGGAAAGAATTTACAAGACTTGGCAAAAATGTACAAGACTAGGAAAGAATGTACAAGACTTTGAAAGAATATACAAGACTAGGAGAGAATGTACAATACTAGGAAAGAATATACAAGACTAGGAAAGCATGTACAAGACTAGGAAAGCATGTACAAAACTAGGAAAGCATGTACAAGGTTAGAAAGGAATGTGCAAGACTAGGAAAGAATGTACAACACTAGGAAAAAATGTACAAGACTAGGAAAGAATATACAAGACTAGGAAAGAATGTACAAAACTAGGAAAGAATGTAGAAGACTAGGAAAGCATGTACAAGACTAGGAAATATTGTACAAGACTAGGAAAGAATGTACAAGACTAGGAAAGCATGTACAAGACTAGGAAAGCATATACAAAACTAGGAAAGCATGTACAAGGTTAGAAAGGAATGTGCAAGACTAGGAAAGAATGTGCAACACTAGGAAAAAATGTACAAGACTAGGAAAGAATCTACAAGACTAGGAAAGAATGTAGAAGACTAGGAAAGAATGTACAAGACTAGGAAAGCATGTACAAGACTAGGAAAGCAAGTACAAAACTAGCAAAGCATATACAAGACTAGGAAGGAATGTGCAAGACTAGGAAAGAATGTACAAGACTAGGAAAAAATGTACAAGACTAGGAAAGAATGTACAAGACTAAGAAATATTGTACAAGACTAGGAAAGAATGTACAAAACTAGGAAAGCATGTACAAGACTAGGAAAGCATGTACAAAACTAGGAAAGCATGTACAAGGTTAGAAAGAATTGTGCAAGACTAGGAAACGATGTACAAGATCAGGAAAAAATGTACAAGACTAGGAAAGAATGTACAAGACTAGGAAAGAATGTACAAGACTAGGAAAGAATGTACAAGACTAGGAAAGAATGTACAAGACTAGGAAAGCATCTACAAGACTAGGAAAGCATGTACAAGACTAGGAAAGCATGTACAAAACTAGGAAAGCATGTACAAAACTAGAAAGGATTGTGCAAGACTAGGAAAGCATGTAGAAGACTAGGAAAAAATGTACAAGACTAGGAAAGAATGTACAAGACTAGGAAAGAATGTACAAGACTAGGAAAGAATGTACAAGACTAGGAAAAAATGTACAAGACTAGGAAAGCATGTACAAGACTAGGAAAGCATGTACAAAACTAGCAAAGCATACTCAAGACTAGGAACAAATGTACAAGACTAGGAAAGAATGTACAAGACTAGGAAAAAATGTACAAGACTAGGAAAGGATGTACAAGACAAGGAAATAATGTACAAGACTAGGAGAGAATGTACAAGACTAGGAAAGCATGTACAAAACTAGGAAAGCATGTACAAGACTAGAAACGAATATGTAAGACTAGGAAAGAATCTACAAGATTAGGAAAAAATGTACAAGACTAGGAAAGAATGTACAAGACTAGGAAAGAATGTACAAGACGAGGAAAGAATGTACAAGACTAGGAAAGCATGTACAAGACTAGGAAGGCATATACAAAACTAGGAAAGCATATACAAGACAAGGAACGAATGTACAAGACTAGGAAAGGATGTAGAAGACTAGGAAAAAATGTACAAGACTAGGAAAGAATGTACAAGACTAAGAAAGAATGTACAAGATTAGGAAAGAATGTATAAAACTAGGAAATAATGCACAAGACTAGGAAAGAATGTACAAGACTAGGAGAGAATGTACAAGACTAGTTAAGAATGTACAAGACTAAGAAAGAATGTACAAGATTAGGAAAGAATGTATAAAACTAGGAAATAATGCACAAGACTAGGAAAGAATGTACAAGACTAGGAGAGAATGTACAAGACTAAGGAAAGCATGTACAAGACTAGGAAAGCATGTACAAAACTAGGAAAGCATGTACAAGACTAGAAAGGATTGTGCAAGACTAGGAAAGCATGTACAAGACTAGGAAAAAATGTACAAGACTAGGAAAGAATGTACAAGACTAGGAAAGAATGTACAAGACTAGGAAAGAATGTACAAGACTAGGAAAGAATGTACAAGACTAGGAACGAATGTACAAGACTAGGAAAGAATGTACAAGACTAGGAAAGAATGTACAAGACTAGGAAAAAATGTACAAGACTAGGAAAGAATGTACAAGACTAGGAACGAATGTACAAGACTAGGAAAGAATGTACAAGACTAGGAAAGAATGTACAAGACTAGGAAAAAATGTACAAGACTAGGAAAGCATGTACAAGACTAGGAAAGCATGTACAAAACTAGCAAAGCATACTCAAGACTAGGAACAAATGTACAAGACTAGGAAAGAATGTACAAGACAAGGAAATAATGTACAAGACTAGGAGAGAATGTACAAGACTAGGAAAGCATGTACAAAACTAGGAAAGCATGTACAAGACTAGAAACGAATATGTAAGACTAGGAAAGAATCTACAAGATTAGGAAAAAATGTACAAGACTAAGAAAGAATGTACAAGACTAGGAAAGAATGTACAAGACGAGGAAAGAATGTACAAGACTAGGAAAGCATGTACAAGACTAGGAAAGCATATACAAAACTAGGAAAGCATATACAAGACAAGGAACGAATGTACAAGACTAGGAAAGGATGTACAAGACTAGGAAAAAATGTACAAGACTAGGAAAGAATGTACAAGACTAAGAAAGAATGTACAAGATTAGGAAAGAATGTATAAAACTAGGAAATAATGCACAAGACTAGGAAAGAATGTACAAGACTAGGAGAGAATGTACAAGACTAGGAAAGAATGTACAAGACTAGGAAAAAATGTACAGGACTAGGAAAGAATGTACAAGACTAGGAAAGAATGTACAAGGCTAGGATAGAATGTACAAGACTAGGAAAGCATGTACAAAACTAGGAATGCATGTACAAGACTAGGAACGAATGTACAAGACTAGGAAAGAATGTACAAGACTAGGAAAAATGTACAAGACTACGAAAAAATGTACAAGACTAGGAAAGAATGTACAAGACTAGGAAAGCATCTACAAGACTAGGAAAGCATGTACAAGACTAGGAAAGCATGTACAAAACTAGGAAAGCATGTACAAAACTAGAAAGGATTGTGCAAGACTAGGAAAGCATGTAGAAGACTAGGAAAAAATGTACAAGACTAGGAAAGAATGTACAAGACTAGGAAAGAATGTACAAGACTAGGAAAGAATGTACAAGACTAGGAAAAAATGTACAAGACTAGGAAAGCATGTACAAGACTAGGAAAGCATGTACAAAACTAGCAAAGCATACTCAAGACTAGGAACAAATGTACAAGACTAGGAAAGAATGTACAAGACTAGGAAAAAATGTACAAGACTAGGAAAGGATGTACAAGACAAGGAAATAATGTACAAGACTAGGAGAGAATGTACAAGACTAGGAAAGCATGTACAAAACTAGGAAAGCATGTACAAGACTAGAAACGAATATGTAAGACTAGGAAAGAATCTACAAGATTAGGAAAAAATGTACAAGACTAGGAAAGAATGTACAAGACTAGGAAAGAATGTACAAGACGAGGAAAGAATGTACAAGACTAGGAAAGCATGTACAAGACTAGGAAGGCATATACAAAACTAGGAAAGCATATACAAGACAAGGAACGAATGTACAAGACTAGGAAAGGATGTAGAAGACTAGGAAAAAATGTACAAGACTAGGAAAGAATGTACAAGACTAAGAAAGAATGTACAAGATTAGGAAAGAATGTATAAAACTAGGAAATAATGCACAAGACTAGGAAAGAATGTACAAGACTAGGAGAGAATGTACAAGACTAGTTAAGAATGTACAAGACTAAGAAAGAATGTACAAGATTAGGAAAGAATGTATAAAACTAGGAAATAATGCACAAGACTAGGAAAGAATGTACAAGACTAGGAGAGAATGTACAAGACTAAGGAAAGCATGTACAAGACTAGGAAAGCATGTACAAAACTAGGAAAGCATGTACAAGACTAGAAAGGATTGTGCAAGACTAGGAAAGCATGTACAAGACTAGGAAAAAATGTACAAGACTAGGAAAGAATGTACAAGACTAGGAAAGAATGTACAAGACTAGGAAAGAATGTACAAGACTAGGAAAGAATGTACAAGACTAGGAAAGAATGTACAAGACTAGGAAAGAATGTACAAGACTAGGAAAGAATGTACAAGACTAGGAAAAAATGTACAAGACTAGGAAAGAATGTACAAGACTAGGAAAGAATGTACAAGACTAGGAAAGAATGTACAAGACTAGGAAAGAATGTACAAGACTAGGAAAAAATGTACAAGACTAGGAAAGCATGTACAAGACTAGGAAAGCATGTACAAAACTAGCAAAGCATACTCAAGACTAGGAACAAATGTACAAGACTAGGAAAGAATGTACAAGACAAGGAAATAATGTACAAGACTAGGAGAGAATGTACAAGACTAGGAAAGCATGTACAAAACTAGGAAAGCATGTACAAGACTAGAAACGAATATGTAAGACTAGGAAAGAATCTACAAGATTAGGAAAAAATGTACAAGACTAAGAAAGAATGTACAAGACTAGGAAAGAATGTACAAGACGAGGAAAGAATGTACAAGACTAGGAAAGCATGTACAAGACTAGGAAAGCATATACAAAACTAGGAAAGCATATACAAGACAAGGAACGAATGTACAAGACTAGGAAAGGATGTACAAGACTAGGAAAAAATGTACAAGACTAGGAAAGAATGTACAAGACTAAGAAAGAATGTACAAGATTAGGAAAGAATGTATAAAACTAGGAAATAATGCACAAGACTAGGAAAGAATGTACAAGACTAGGAGAGAATGTACAAGACTAGGAAAGAATGTACAAGACTAGGAAAAAATGTACAGGACTAGGAAAGAATGTACAAGACTAGGAAAGAATGTACAAGGCTAGGATAGAATGTACAAGACTAGGAAAGCATGTACAAAACTAGGAATGCATGTACAAGACTAGGAACGAATGTACAAGACTAGGAAAGAATGTACAAGACTAGGAAAAATGTACAAGACTACGAAAAAATGTACAAGACTAGGAAAGAATGTACAAGACTAGGAAAAAATGTACAAGACTAGGAAAGAATGTACAAGACTAGGAACGAATGTACAAGACAAGGAAAGAATGTACAAGACTAAGAAAGAATGTACGAGACTAGGAAAAAATGTACAAGACTAGGAAAGAATATACAAGACTAGGAAAAAATGTACAAGACTAGGACAGAATGTAGAAGGCTAGGAAAGAATGTACAAGACTAAGAAAGCATGTACAAAACTAGGAAAGCATGTACAAGGTTAGAAAGGAATGTACAAGACTAGGAAAGAATGTACAAGACTAGGAAAGAATGTACAAGACTAGGATATAATGTACAAGACTAGGAAAGCATGTGCAGGTCTAGGAAAGAATGTACAAGATTAGGAAAGAAAGTACAAGACTAGGAAAGAATGTACAAGTCTAGGAAAGAATGTACAAGACTAGGAAGGAATGTACAAGACTAAGAAAGGATGTAGAAGGCTAGGAAAGGATGTACGAGACTAGGAAAGAGTTTTCAAGACTAGGAAAGCATTTACAAGACTGAGAAAGAATGTATAAGACTAGGAAAGCATGTAGAACACTAGGAACGAATGTACAAGACTAGGAAAGAATGTACAAATCTAGGAAAGAATGTATAAAGCTAGAAACGAATGTACAAGACTAGGAAAGAATGTACAATACTAGGAAAGAATGTACAAGACTAGGAAAGAATGTACCAAACTAGGAAAGAATGTACAAGACTAGGCAAGGTAAATTGAAACACGACTAGTCAATTAATTTCGGTTGAGGTATTTTGTTTCAAAATGTTTTTCGATCGTAAAACTTGATTTATTTGATCGTAGGTCATAAATTTTAATTGCCATGGCATAAAAATAAGTCATTAAAAGAAACATAATTAATACTGTAATAAACGATATGAGGCTTACGTAACCCATTTGCTTATAAATAATCGTCTCTCATCGCAAAACATGTACTAGTCTAGTCTGATATAGCCTAGCCTAGTCTAGTACGGTCCTGTCTGCTCTATCCTAGTTTATCTAGTCTTGTACAATTCTCTCAATCTTCTTTAAAAGTCTAACATTATTATACTGACGATGTTAACATGTTCTCGAAATGTATATTCTAATTGATGTTTTAACAGCAAAGCTGCACTGATGAGAGATAAATTTCGGCGCGTCTGTAGATCTATAGTTTATAGATGTAGGTAGTCTATAGATGTAGGCTATTCACTAGAAAATATTTAGGGAGGGATTTTGCAAAAATGCACCAATTCACTTTCTAAAACGGAAACACAGGGGTTCCTAAACTCCACATCTACCATGCTCTCTTGAAAATAGTCGTCTCTACTCGGCCCTCCTGATTTCAATATAATATTGTTGTTATATTTTGCATATTTCGGGAGGGGAGGGGGGTTATTTGTCCCCCTAAGTCTCTTCAGTAAGGTAAGATGATGCGTTCTATCCCCACCGCCACCGCTTCCGGTGACCTTGACCTTATCCACTTTCGCTTGGCCGATTCAAATTTGTTTGTGATAAGAGGTAACGCACTAAAGTGGTTCCGAACTAAGACGGAACTACGACAACAGACGGAAGTAAAAACCATAAATGGAAAAATAAAATCCACACCGAGATAAGCACAAATTGTAGTACCTCAAGGAAGTATATTTGGACCTCTCTTGTCGCATTATATATAAACGATCTACCGACGACCTTATCTATGACATCTCACACAATGACTAATTATAGTGACGACACAAGTTTACTATTACCAAACATCACTTTAGATGATATAGAGAGAAATGTAAATGCGGTTATGTCAAACATTAAGAACTGGTTCCAAATTAATAAATAAAGAAATTAATAAATAATAAATTTAAATTTGTCCCTGTCTAAAGCTTGTACGTCTAATATAGGCCTATACGTACTTACTCTAGACTTATACAGACTTGAGTGTAAGTCTAATTCATATTTGTCAATATCTTGTTTAAGTCTCCTAGTGCAAAAGCTTTTCATTTTTGGTAAAGTCATTTCTAAGTTCATAGATTTGGCCATATCTAAACTCAACCTTGTTTGTCTAAACTAAGCCTTGTCTAGGTCCTGTGCAAGTCTAGTTTCTAATTTGTCTATGTCTAGTCCATATGCAAAAGCATTCAAGTTCTTGTTAAGTATTGTTTTAATTTACAACTTTGTCCATGTTTAGAATAATGTTTGTATGTCTAAACTAGGCCTAGACTTACTTAATCTAGACTTATACTGGACTTAGACTTCTGAGTTTTATAGTTTATATTTTGTCTAATACTAATGCCCGCCATACACACAACGGTCCACATGACAGGTCTACCTGTGCAGGTTTGCCTGCGCTGGTAGACCGAAGCGTGTGTGGAAATAGACCTGTGCAGTTTCTTGCGTACGGTTGACCTGCGCAGGCAAACCTGCGCATGTAACCTGTACGGTAGACCGTAACGTGTATGGCGGGCATAAGACTCTTCGTGTGGAAATCTTTTCAATTTCTGCATCTTTTAAGATGACTTTTGCAACCAGACCTAACCTGACCTTAACGTGTGTTTCTTAAAACTTTCTCGAGAAAATGTGTTTCGAGAGCGATTCCTAAAAATCCTTGAAACTGCAAAAATCTCAACTTTCTAGCAACTTAACAATTTATTGATAATTTCTCTGGAATTCATCAAACCCACAAACAGATCCAACCTCTGCAACATTGTCCAAGAAAAAATTAAAATTTTCAGCAATTTTGCAACAAAAATCGATACATTTTTCAAAAATTCTCAAGTTCTTTGCCAAGGTCGGAACCATCGACAATTGTTCTGCACGTTGAGGCAGGTCGCCACAATCGACTTTCACCAGCCCCGAGCTTTCATCCATCCTCATTATTGAGACCATCTGTCGCAACTCTTGCTCCATTCTATACCGACTCGAGTCCTTTTAACATTTGGCCGGCGAAGAGGCCAACGAGTTTCAAACTCTGTACCAATTCCTTCTATCAAAGCGTTTTATTGCTTTCACTTCACTTGACTACTTTAAATTACATTAACAACATTTATTTAACAATATTTTACTTATTCGACAAACACTGGACAAGACTAGATAAGATTAGATAAGACTAGACATAAGAAGACAAGATTAGATAAGAACAGACAAGACCAGACAAGACCAAACAAGGCTACACAAGACTAGGGAAGACCCGACAAGGCCAGACAAAACCAGACAAGGTCAGATAAGACCTTACAGGACTAGACAGGACCAAACAAGACCAGACAAAACAAGACAAGACCAGAGAAGACTAGACAAAACCAGACAGAACCAGACAAAACCAGACAAGACCAGACAAGATTGGTTAAGACCAGAAAAATCCATATAAGACCAGAGAATGCCAGAGGACACCAGACAAGACCAGAAAGGATCAGGCAAGACGACACAAGACCAGACAAAGCTAATAATGTATGTAGATATGTATGTAGACATAGTAGACATACTAGACATAGTATAATATAATAATGTATGTAGACATAGTAATATGTTATAATAAATGTGTTACATATATTACTACATATATTATTAGAAATCATGTTAAATGAAATTTTGAAATGTTTCATAAGAATTTAATAATTTTTGTTTGTCTCATTTTGTTCGGTGTAATTGCGGCGGTTTGGAAATCGACGAGCGAGAATGGGAAGTTGCTTAATTGCCGAAAAAGAAACAAATTATGGAGTTCGCGTTAAGTTGACCATGGAACCGATGATTTTCGAAACGGTCTTGCAATTCGTTGCATCTTCCATGAATCGATTACTTTATTTGTGTATTTGACCATCTTGCAGTTTGATATTTTTGTTTTGTTATTTTATACTTTATTTACTTCTAGAATAATAATAATAACTATTATTACCTACTAGTTTCGGCTCTTTATTATTAAAAAAATAGCCATCATCAGGGTAAAAATTGAACATTTATATATGAAAATGAAAAAGCCGAAAATAAAAGAGCCGAAACTATTAGGTACCAGACAAGACTAGAAAGGATCAGATTAGACCTGACAGGACCTGACAGGACCAGACAAGACCAGACAAGACTAAACAAGACCACACAAAACCAGACAAGACCAGACAAGATTGGACAAGACCAAACTAATCCAGACAAACCAGGGGAAACCAGACAAAACCAGAAAGGATCCGATAAGACCTGACAAGTGCAGACAAGACAACACAAGAAGCCAAAATTTAATTAACTTGGTTTAGTGTTGTCTAATCTTGTTAAATCCTGTCACATCTTGTTTAGTCTTGCTTAATCTTGCTTAGTCTTGTCTAATCTAGTTTAATCTTGTCTAATCTTGTTGAGACTTGTCTGATCTAATGGACAATTTGTTGTTGTTGTTGTTGATTGAATTATTTTCGACACTTTTGCGACGTTTCGCAGGATTTGCATAAATCGCGAATGAAATCGAGTTAAAAAAAATCTGTTTGCCGTTAATGGTTCTAATATTAATTTTAGTATCTAAACACCTAGTTAATTGCCTTTGCGTCATTTTGTACAAAAAATACTTGCTCGTCAAACTCCAACTGGAAATGATTAGAATCCAGTTGGATGTGGTCAAATTCCAAACAGAAGTTTTTTAATTTAAATTGGAAATTTTATATTGGTAACTAGCTATAGCTAACTAATGATTTTATGCAGACAAGACTAGGCAGATAAGACTAGACAGACAAGACTAGGCAGACAAGACTAGACAGACAAGACTAGACAGACAAGACTAGACAGACAAGACTAGACAGACAAGACTAGACAGACACGACTAGACAGACAAGACTAGACAGACAAGACTAGACAGACAAGACTAGACAGACAAGACTAGACAGACAAGACTAGACAGACAAGACTAGACAGACAAGACTAGACAGACAAGACTAGACAGACAAGACTAGACAGACAAGACTAGACAGACAAGACTAGACAGACAAGACTATACAGACAAGACTAGACAGACAAGACTAGACAGACAAGACTAGACAGACAAGACTAGACAGACAAGACTAGACAGACAAGACTAGACAGACAAGACTAGACAGACAAGACTAGACAGACAAGACTAGACAGACAAGACTAGACAGACAAGACTAGACAGACAAGACTAGACAGACAAGACTAGACAGACAAGACTAGACAGACAAGACTAGACAGACAAGACTAGACAGACAAGACTAGACAGACAAGACTAGACAGACAAGACTAGACAGACAAGACTAGACAGACAAGACTAGACAGACAAGACTAGACAGACAAGACTAGACAGACAAGACTAGACAGACAAGACTAGACAGACAAGACCAGACAGACAAGACTAGACAGACAAGACTAGACAGACAAGACTAGACAGACAAGACTAGACAGACAAGACTAGACAGACAAGACTAGACAGACAAGACTAGACAGACAAGACTAGACAGACACGACTAGACAGACAAGACTAGACAGACAAGACTAGACAGACAAGACTAGACAGACAAGACTAGACAGACAAGACTAGACAGACAAGACTAGACAGACAAGACTAGACAGACAAGACTAGACAGACAAGACTAGACAGACAAGACTAGACAGACAAGACTAGACAGACAAGACTAGACAGACAAGACTAGACAGACAAGACTAGACAGACAAGACTAGACAGACAAGACTAGACAGACAAGACTAGACAGACAAGACTAGACAGACAAGACTAGACAGACAAGACTAGACATACAAGACTAGACAGACAAGACTAGACAGACAAGACTAACTCCCAAAATTAATTCTTTCATCTTCATTGTTTGGGCTTTCGAAAATCGCATGATATGCGTCGTCATGTCTGACCACCTGTGTCTGTGACCAGCAAGCAGTTCGTTTCCTCCCTTTTCTTGAACCTCTACAGGTATGCCATGAAACCGCCGTGTCCGGAAATGGCTTGTGTCATGTCATAGCAGATTTAACCATACGCCCTCTCACACCACTCTCTCACCTTTGGTATTGTTCTATGTCTCCAGCGCTGTGTCCGATTCCCATCTTGCCTTCTTCTTTTTCTGTTGTCTTGCAGCTATGTGCGTTGCCGAATTATCGTTTATTGTATCATTGTTAATGTTTTCTTTATTTATGCTTTTCACATGTCAAAACTTTTTGATTCCGGTCCAGTTCCTAATGTTCCTAAGACATGATAGCCGTTTGCGTCCGATGCCCCTTCTGCCTTCTATCTTTCCTTCGAGTATGAGCTGGGGAATTCGATATTTTGGTCCCCTTAGTATGTGACTTCTGTCAGTAGTTCTGTTCACTTCTCAGCACTTCCTCGTTGCTAATGTGGTCTACCCGTGGGATACGGACCATTCTTCTGAGTGTCCACATCTCGAACGCCTCGATCTTGTTAATGGATTATGATTATGGTTAGTGGATAGTTTTTGCTATCAGCTTTCTTGTTTTGCTTTTGTCCAGTCTACACTCCCTGTATATTTCTTCTCTCTCCCTGACCAATAGGGCAATCGGCGGAATGTTAACTAACACCAAGGCAGCTCCAACAGAAATCGTTGTATATGCGCAGACGACGCAGACAAACAAGACTAGACTAGACTAGACCAGACTAGACCAGAGTAGAGTAGACTAGACTAGACAGACTAGACTAGAGAGACAAGAATAAAAACTGCACTAGCCCAGGACCAGAAAAGATGGAAAGAAGTGGTAGAGCAGGCCAAGACCCATATAGGGTTGTAACGCCTCAGGAAGAAGAAACAAAAGAAGAGGAAGAAGGTGAAGAAGAGGAAGAAGAAGAGGAAGAAGAAGAGGAAGAAGAAGAGGAAGAAGAAGAGGAAGAAGAAGAGGAAGAAGAAGAGGAAGAAGAAGAGGAAGAAGAAGAGGAAGAAGAAGAGGAAGAAGAAGAGGAAGAAGAAGAGGAAGAGGAAGAAGATGAAGATGAAGAAGAAGAAGAAGAAGAAGAAGAAGAAGAAGAAGAAGAAGAAGAAGAAGAAGAATAAACTTCTTCCTTCTATCTTTCCTTCGAGTATGAGCTAGGGAATTCGATGAGTATGTGACCCCGATACCCGATCTTGCGCTGCTTTATGGCTGCCCCTCTCAGCACCTCCTCGTTGGTAATGTGGTCTACCCATCGCATACGGAGCATTCTTCTGAGTGTCCACATCTCGACCTCTCGATGTTGTTAATGGATGCCTGCCATCTCTCTAGTAGTTTTTCCCGTGCCGCAGTTTTTGCAATCAGCTTTCTTGTTTTGCTTTTGTATAGTCGTACACTCCGTCTACACTACATTTATTTTTTCTCTCTCCCGGATCAATACGTCAATCGGCTGAATGCTAGCTAACTCCAAGGCAGCTCCAACATAAATCGTTCTATATGCGCAGACGACACAGGCAGACTAGACTAGGCAGACTAGACAAGACTAGAGAGACAAGACTAGACGCTGCACTTGTCCAGGACCAGAAAAGTCCAGACCAAAACCAGGACCGTCTAGGACGAAACGAAGTGGTAGAGCATGCTATGGTCCACATAGGGTTGTTACGCCTCAGGAAGAAGAAGAAGACAGACAGAACCCACATAAGGTTGTAATGCCTCAGGAAGAAGAAGAGGACAGACAAGACTCGCATAGGGTTTTAACGCCTCAGAAAGAAGAAGAAAAAGACTCGCAAGACTAAACAGACTAATAGTAATTATAGCATAAACAGATAACACAAGACTAGATAGACATGACTTTTTCGATGGGGCTGATGTAGTACGCTTTATAAAAGTAAGACACTTGGGTGGTATGAGCATCTGGCACGCATGGATATGGGCAGAGCACCTAAAAGAATTAGATGACCAAGACCTACATGGGGTTGTAACACCTCAGGAAGAAGAAGAAGAAGACAGGCAAGATCACATAGGGTTGTAACGTTTCAGAAAGAAGAAGAAGAAGCAGAAGAAGGTAGACTAGAACCACATAGGGTTGTAACGCCTCATAAAGAAGAAAAAGGCACACAAGACCCATAGAGTTCTAACGCCTCACGAAGAAGAAGACAGACAAGACCCAGAAAGAGTTGTAACGCCTCAGGAAGAAGAAAAAGAAGAAGACAGACAAGACCCACATAGCGTTGTAACGCCTCAGGAAGAAGAAGAAGAAGAAGGTAGACTACAACCACATAGGGTTGTAACGCCTCAGGAAGAAGAAGAAAAAAAAGACAGACAAGTCCCACATAGGGTTTTGACGCCACAGGAAGAAAAAGAAGAAGGAGAAGACAGACAAGTCCCACATAGGATTTTAACGCCACAGGAAGAAAAAGAAGAAGAAGAAGACAGACAAGGCCCACATAGGATTTTAACGCCACAGGAAGAAAAAGAAGAAGAAGAAGACAGACAAGTCCCACATAGGATTTTAACGCCACAGGAAGAAAAAGAAGAAGAAGAAGAAGACAGACAAGTCCCACATAGGATTTTAACGCCACAGGAAGAAAAAGAAGAAGAAGACAGACAAGACCGAAATAGGGTTATAACGCCTCAGGAAGAAGAACCCTATGTGCGTCTTGTCTGTCTTCTTCTTCTTTTTCTTCCTGTGGCGTTAAAATCCTATGTGGGACTTGTCTTCTTCTTTTTCTTAACGTAAAATCCCACATAGGATTATAACGCCTCAGGAAGAAGAAGACCACATAGGGTTTTAACGCCTCAGAAAGAAGAAGAAGAAAAAAGTAGACTAGAACCACATAGGGTTGTAACGCGTCAGGAAGAAGAAGACACACAAGACCCATATAGGGTTGTAACGCCTCATGAAGAAGAAGACGGACAAGACCCAGATAGAGTTGTAACGCCTCAGGTAGAAGAAACAGACGAAGACAGACAAGACTCACATGGGGTTGTAACGCCTCAGGAAGAAGAAGACAGACAAGACCCAGATAGAGTTGTAACGCCTCAGGTAGAAGAAAAAAACGAAGACAGACAAGACCCAGATAGAGTTGTAACGCCTCAGGTAGAAGAAAAAGACGAAGACAGACAAGACCCACATGGGGTTGTAACGCCTCAGGAAGAAGAAGACAGACAAGACCCAGATAGAGTTGTAACGCCTCAGGTAGAAGAAAAAGACGAAGACAGACAAGACCCATATAGGGTTGTAACGCCTCACGAAGAAGAAGACAGACAAGACCCAGATAGAATTGTAACGCCTCAGGTAGAAGAAACAGACGAAAACAGACAAGACTCACATGGGGTTGTAGCGCCTCAGGAAGAAGAAGAAGAAGAAGAAGGCCGACAAGACACACATTGGGTTATAACATCTCAGAGAGAAGAAGAAGACAGACAAGACCCACAAGACTCACTTAGGGTTGTAACGCCTCAGGAAGAAGAAGACGTGACGCAAGATTAAAAAGTAAAATAATAGCATAAACAGATAACAATAGTAATTATAGCATAAACAGTTAAGACAAGACTAGACAGACAAAACATTTTCAACAAAGAGGACATAGTAGACTAGTATAAAAGCCAGAGCCGCTTGACGTGGTACAGGCGTCTGATACGCATGGATAAGGCGGAGCACCTAAAAGAATTAATAACTGGGTACCATCGGAAGTAGGAGCGAGAGGAAAGCCAAGGACAAGATGGAAAGAAAATATAATTGAAGACCTGAGAGCAATGGAGAACTTAATTATGCCTCAATAGCCAAAAACCCACATAGGGAAGTGAATCCGCATGGGTCTTGGCCTAATCTACCCCATGAAGGAAGTGGTAAAGCTAGCCAAGACCCACATAGGATTGTAGCGCCACAGGAAAAGAAAAAGAAGATGAAGAAGAAGAAGATGATGAAGGAGAAGATGAAGAAGAAGAAGGAGGAGAAGATGAAGAAGAAGAAGGTGATGAAGAAGAAGATGAAGAAGAAGAAGGAGGAAAAGATGATGAAGAAGAAGAAGATGATGAACCTTTCAAATAAGGTATCTACGTCAATTTATAAAAATCGAAGATCTTCTTACATTCTACTATGCGGAAATCCAATCAATAATTTCATACGATCTTCTGCTTTGGGGATGCTCGTCTGAAACTAAATCCATCTTAAAAGTGCAGAAGAAAATTATTAGAACCTTAATGGGTATCAAGATCACGCGGACACCTGTACACCCATTTCAAGAAGCTGGGTATTCTCACAGTCACAAGTTTATATATTCTAGAACTACCATGCTACATCCATAAACAGAAGCACACCATCCAGAAGCACCTGGATAAACATCAACACGACACGAGAATTAAACACCAAATATACAGGCTCAAAACAAACCTAGCACTCTGTGGAAAAGGTCCAAACTATCAGGGAGTAATCATTTATAACAAACTACCAATCAGCCAACAACAGAGCTGACCTCAGCAACAGAGGAAAAATCCTATAAAAAATTTAGGAAAACAACAAAGAAGATCCTCCTCCTCTCCTCCTCTCTAACACAGTCCTCTCTCTAACACAGTCTACAACCTCGAAGAATTTATATTATATATTAAACGTGTAAACTCTAACAATATATTGTAAAGATCTAATGTTTGACACTTCCTATAGATTCTATATCTCATGGGCAATAAATTATTTGATTTGATTTGATGAAGAAGAAGATGAGGAGGAAGAAGGAGGAGAAGATGATGAAGAAGATGAGGAAGAAGGAGGAGGAGAAGATGATGAAGTAGATGAGGAAGAAGGAGAAGGAGAAGATGATGAAGAAGATGATGAAGAAGATGAGGAAGAAGGAGAAGGAGAAGATGATGAAGAAGATAAGGAAGAAGGAGGAGGAGATGATGATGAAGAAGAAGAAGATGAAGAAGAAGAAGAAGAGGAAGAGAAAGAAGGAGAAAAGGAATAAGAAGAAGAAGAAGAAAGAAGAAGAAGAAGTAGAAGAAGTTGAAAAAGAAGAAGAGTAAGACTAGTCAGACAAGACTGGTAAGACAACACTAGACTATCTCATAGAGAAATTTGTTAGCGACGACCAAACGATATCACGAGAATGGCCGTTGAAGGCTAACAACAAGCGATTTTGCGCGAACGGCAATAAATGTGTTTTCTAAAGATCCAATTCCAGTTAGAAATATTCAAGAGAAACCTCCAATGTTTCTAGTTCCAATTTTTACATCTCCAATTCTTGTTGTTTTTGTCTCGTACAATTCGATCCAGTCTATTCACTCAAATTTATTTGGTCAAGTCATAATTGGCAAATAAAGTAACAAATTGCTCAATTGTATCTCTGTGTGTCCGAACGGCGCGATTAGAAAGTGCGCATAGCGCGTGCAATACGGCAGAAAAGTGTCGAAATTCGTCTTACTTTGGCGGACGTTTTTACCGACCGCCTCGGTTTTTTCGCCCCCGTTTCGGCACTCGGCTTTTTCAACCGAAGAAAATTCACCCAGCAAACGTTGCACAACGCCCGCCGCTTACCAAACAATTACACACGCACACGCTTCTTTCTTATTAGTTTCCAGCCGATATTCTTCCAATTTATATCCAATTAACCCGCTTCAAAACATTAATTAAACAATTTGTTGCACTACCAATGGAAATTCCATTGTAATTGCAACAAACTGTCTGTTATATAATCGTTTTGCAATCAAGCCAACATTAGATTTCAAATTTAATAAATAAGACCAAACTAATTATACAAAACTAGTTTAAATACTTTATAAAGTCTCCTATTGACCTAATAAATCAAACCTAACTAAATATATAAAATTAGATTAAATAGTTTATAAAGACTTAATAAATAAGGCCTAACAAAACATATAAAACTAGTTTAAATTTTAAAGCTAAGCTGTACTGATGAGAGATAAATCTCAAAACGCGGCTACAGATGGCTATCCACTTAAGGTATTGGAACACCATCCGCAAAAGTTTAGATGAAGAAATAAGAGGAAAATGGATGAAAACCTGGGAAGAACTTCCAGGGCTAAGGCAATCCAAAGTGATGCTGGGATCTTTTAACCAGAAGAGAACTAAAGCTTGCCTGAAACTAAGCAGGAATAAGCTCAGAATTCTGACAGGAGCCCTGACGGGACACTGCAGACTTAGGAAACATCTCAAGGCCCTAGGCCTAGAGGAGGATGATGGATGCAGATTCTGTGGCTCAGCAGAGGAAACCCCCATACATCTGTTCAAAGACTGCGGAGCATTACTCCGCAAGAGACAGATGTACCTTGGGGCTCACTGCTTGAACACAGAGGAGCTGCAGGCCTTGAATCCCACCCAGATCCTGAGATTCCTAAAGGAATCAGGATTAGAGGAGGCGCTCTAAATGGGTAAGTACACCAACACTTGGAGGAGGAGGGTGGGGTACAATAGATCTATAAAGGTCGCAGTACAAGTCGTCACCACCATATCTACAATCTACAAGGTATTGGAAAGACATCATCATAAAAAACAAATATCATGTTTTGAGATCATTGTTTAACAAACAAAGTTATTTTTCTGGTTTTTGTTGAGTGTCACGAAGATGGACTGAAAGCCATAAAATAACTGACAAATTTCACATGAGATCTGTTTTTGTTTAAGAGACTCATTAGTGTCATAGAGCTCCGGAAAGGTTGAAAATATGTATATATTCAGGCTGTGTTCCGTCTTTATTAAGTTTATAGTTTAAATAGTTTGGACTAACCTGTAGACAAACGGGCCGATCTCTTGCAGTTTGGGTTTCTCTCCGTGGCTCAGAAAGGTGTCGGGATTGGTGACGTTGAAGATGTAGACTTTGGTCAACCGGTTGACTCCAGGCTTCTGCCAGTATTGGAAGCTCAGCGACCCATTCCACAAACGCAATTGCTGTAACAGAACGAACATGTTGGTCAAGCTTATCTAGTCTGGTCCGTCCAGTCGTCACTGTCTAGTTCGTTTGGTTTTCCTGCTAAAACCGACCTTTAGTATTAGATAATCCAGCCAAGGGATCGAAGAGAAGATAATCCCCATAGTCAGCGTGAATATCCCCAGGAAGATTATAGCCAATCTACCTGAAACATAAATATATTAGTCTAGTCTAATTTATCTAGTCTTGTTTGTCTAGTCTTGTTTGTTTAGTCTTGTCTGTCTAGTCTTGACTCACTAGTTTTGTTTGTCTAGTCTTATCTGTCAAGCCAAGTGCGTTAAGTCATGTCTCTATAGTTTTGTCTATCTAGTCTCTCTCTCTTGTTCGTTTAATCTTGTCTGTCTAGATTTTTCTGTTAGTCTTCTCTGTCTAGTCTGTTTAGTCTATCTAGTCCGTTTAGACTGTCTAGTCTAGTCTAGTATGTATGTCTTGTCTGTCTACTCCTGTCTGACTAGTCTTGTCTCATCTAGTCTGTCTAATCTAGTCTGTCTAGTCTAGTCTATCTAGGCCAGTCTGTCTAATCTTGTCTGTCTACTCTTGTTTGTTTAGTCTAGTCTGTCTATTCTAGTCTGTCAGTCTAGTCTGTCTAGTCTAGTCTGTCTAATCTAGTCTGTCTAGTTTAGGCTGTCTAGTCTAGTCTATCTAGTCTAGTCTGTCTAGTCTATCTAGTCTAGTCTGTCTAGTCTATCTAGTCTAGTCTGTCTAGTCTAGTCTGTCTAAACTAGTCAGTATAGTCTTGTTTGTCTAGTCTTGTCTGTCTAGTCTTATCTATCCAGTCTTGTCTGTATAAACTTCTTTGTCTAGTCTTGTCTGACTAATCTCGTCTGTCTAATCTAGCCTTTTTAGTCCCGTCTGTCTAGTTAAGTCCGTCTAATCTAGTCGGTCTAGTCTTGTCTGTCTAGTCTTGTCTGTCTAGTCTTGTCTGTCTAGTCTTGTCTGTATAGTCTTGTCTGTCTAGTCTTGTCTGTCTAGTCTTGTCTGTCTAGTCTTGTCTGTCTAGTCTTGTCTGTCTAGTCTTGTCTGTCTAGTCTTGTCTGTCTAGTCTTGTCTGTCTAGTCTTGTTTGTCTAGTCTTGTCTGTCTAGTTTTGTCTGTCTAGTCTTTTCTGTCTAGTCTTGTCTGTTTAGTATTATCTGTCTAGTCTTGTCTGTCTAGTCTTGTCTGTATAGTCTTGTCTGTCTAGTCTTGTCTGTCTAGTCTTGTCTGTCTAGTCTTGTCTGTCTAGTCTTGTCTGTCTAGTCTTGTCTGTATAGTCTTGTCTGTCTAGTCTTGTCTGTCTAGTCTTGTCTGTCTAGTCTTGTCTGTCTAGTCTTGTCTGTCTAGTCTTGTCTGTCTAGTCTTGTCTGTTTAGTATTGTCTGTCTAGTCTTGTCTGTCTAGTCTTGTCTCTTTATTCTCGTCTGTCTAGTCTTGTCTGTCTAATCTTGTCTGACTGATCTAGTCAGTTTAGTTTAGTCTAGTCTATGTAACGTAGTATGTCTAGTCTAGTCTAGTCTATGTAATATAACTAAATATATCTAGTGAAGTTTAGTCTAGACTGATCTAGTCGGATTAGTTTAGTCTAGTCTATCTAACCAAGTATGTCTAGTCTAGTTTAGTCTATGTAATATAACTAAGTATATCTAGTGAAGTTTAGTCTAGACTGATCTAGTCGGTTTAGTTTAGTCTAGTCTATCTAACCAAGTATGTCTAGTCTAGTCTAGTTTATATAATATAACTAAATATATCTAGTGAAGTTTAGTCTAGACTGATCTAGTCGGTTTAGTTTAGTCTAGTCTATCTAACCAAGTATGTCTAGTCTAGTCTAGTCTATGTAATATAACTAAGTATATCTAGTGAAGTTTAGTCTAGACTGATCTAGTCGGTTTAGTTTAGTCTAGTCTATCTAACCAAGTATGTCTAGTCTAGTCTAGTTTATGTAATATAACTAAATATATCTAGTGAAGTTTAGTCTAGACTGATCTAGTCGGTTTAGTTTAGTCCAGTCTATCTAACAAAGTATGTCTAGTCTAGTCTAGTCTATTTAATATAACTAAGTATATCTAGTGAAGTTTAATCTAGACTGATCTAGTCGGTTTAGTTTAGTCTAGTCTATCTAACCAAGTATGTCTAGTCTAGTCTAGTTTATGTAATATAACTAAATATATCTAGTGAAGTTTAGTCTAGACTGATCTAGTCGGTTTAGTTTAGTCTAGTCTATCTAACCAAGTATGTCTAGTCTAATCTAGTCTATTTAATATAACTAAGTATATCTAGTGAAGTTTAGTCTAGACTGATCTAGTCGGTTTAGTTTAGTCTAGTCTATCTAACCAAGTATGTCTAGTCTAGTCTAGTTTATGTAATATAACTAAATATATCTAGTGAAGTTTAGTCTAGACTGATCTAGTCGGTTTAGATTAGTCTAGTCTATCTAACCAAGTATGTTTAGTCTAGTCTAGTTTATGTAATATAACTAAATATATCTAGTGAAGTTTAGTCTAGACTGATCTAGTTGGTTTAGTTTAGTCTAGTCTATCTAACCAAGTATGTCTAGTCTAGTCTAGTCTATGTAATATAACTAAGTATATCTAGTGAAGTTTAGTCTAGACTGATCTAGTCGGTTTAGTTTAGTCTAGTCTATCTAACCAAGTATGTCTAGTCTAGTCTAGTTTATGTAATATAACTAAATATATCTAGTGAAGTTTAGTCTAGACTGATCTAGTCGGTTTAGTTTAGTCTAGTCTATCTAACCAAGTATGTCTAGTCTAGTCTAGTCTATTTAATATAACTAAGTATATCTAGTGAAGTTTAGTCTAGACTGATCTAGTCGGTTTAGTTTAGTCTAGTCTATCTAACCAAGTATGTCTAGTCTAGTCTAGTTTATGTAATATAACTAAATATATCTAGTAAAGTTTAGTCTAGACTGATCTAGTCGGATTAGTTTAGTCTAGTCTATCTAACCAAATATGTCTAGTCTAGTCTAGTCTATATAATATAACTAAGTATATCTAGTGAAGTTTAGTCTAGACTGATCTAGTCGGTTTAGTTTAGTCTAGTCTATCTAACCAAGTATGTCTAGTCTAGTCTAGTCTATGTAATATAACTAAGTATATCTAGTGAAGTTTAGTCTAGACTGATCTAGTCGGTTTAGTTTAGTCTAGTCTATCTAACCAAGTATGTCTAGTCTAGTCTAGTTTATATAATATAACTAAATATATCTAGTGAAGTTTAGTCTAGACTGATCTAGTCGGTTTAGTTTAGTCTAGTCTATCTAACCAAGTATGTCTAGTCTAGTCTAGTCTATTTAATATAACTAAGTATATCTAGTGAAGTTTAGTCTAGACTGATCTAGTCGGTTTAGTTTAGTCTAGTCTATCTAACCAAGTATGTCTAGTCTAGTCTAGTCTATGTAATATAACTAAGTATATCTAGTGAAGTTTAGTCTAGACTGATCTAGTCGGTTTAGTTTAGTCTAGTCTATCTAACCAAGTATGTCTAGTCTAGTCTAGTTTATGTAATATAACTAAATATATCTAGTGAAGTTTAGTCTAGACTGATCTAGTCGGTTTAGTTTAGTCTAGTCTATCTAACCAAGTATGTCTAGTCTAGTCTAGTCTATTTAATATAACTAAGTATATCTAGTGAAGTTTAGTCTAGACTGATCTAGTCGGTTTAGTTTAGTCTAGTCTATCTAACCAAGTATGTCTAGTCTAGTCTAGTCTATTTAATATAACTAAGTATATCTAGTGAAGTTTAGTCTAGACTGATCTAGTCGGTTTAGTTTAGTCTAGTCTATATAACCAAGTATGTCTAGTCTAGTCTAGTTTATGTAATATAACTAAATATATCTAGTGAAGTTTAGTCTAGACTGATCTAGTCGGTTTAGATTAGTCTAGTCTATCTAACCAAGTATGTTTAGTCTAGTCTAGTTTATGTAATATAACTAAATATATCTAGTGAAGTTTAGTCTAGACTGATCTAGTTGGTTTAGTTTAGTCTAGTCTATCTAACCAAGTATGTCTAGTCTAGTCTAGTCTATGTAATATAACTAAGTATATCTAGTGAAGTTTAGTCTAGACTGATCTAGTCGGTTTAGTTTAGTCTAGTCTATCTAACCAAGTATGTCTAGTCTAGTCTAGTCTATGTAATATAACTAAGTATATCTAGTGAAGTTTAGTCTAGACTGATCTAGTCGGTTTAGTTTAGTCTAGTCTATCTAACCAAGTATGTCTAGTCTAGTCTAGTTTATATAATATAACTAAATATATCTAGTGAAGTTTAGTCTAGACTGATCTAGTCGGTTTAGTTTAGTCTAGTCTATCTAACCAAGTATGTCTAGTCTAGTCTAGTCTATGTAATATAACTAAGTATATCTAGTGAAGTTTAGTCTAGACTGATCTAGTCGGTTTAGTTTAGTCTAGTCTATCTAACCAAGTATGTCTAGTCTAGTCTAGTTTATGTAATATAACTAAATATATCTAGTGAAGTTTAGTCTAGACTGATCTAGTCGGTTTAGTTTAGTCTAGTCTATCTAACCAAGTATGTCTAGTCTAGTCTAGTCTATTTTATATAACTAAGTATATGTAGTGAAGTTTAGTCTAGACTGATCTAGTCGGTTTAGTTTAGTCTAGTCTATCTAACCAAGTATGTCTAGTCTAGTCTAGTTTATGTAATATAACTAAATATATCTAGTGAAGTTTAGTCTAGACTGATCTAGTCGGTTTAGTTTAGTCTAGTCTATCTAACCAAGTATGTTTAGTCTAGTCTAGTTTATGTAATATAACTAAATATGTCTAGTGAAGTTTAGTCTAGACTGATCTAGTCGGTTTAGTTTAGTCTAGTCTATCTAACCAAGTATGTCTAGTCTAGTCTAGTCTATGTAATATAACTAAGTATATCTAGTGAAGTTTAGTCTAGACTGATCTAGTCGGTTTAGTTTAGTCTAGTCTATCTAACTAAGTATGTCTAGTCTAGTCTAGTTTATGTAATATAACTAAATATATCTAGTGAAGTTTAGTCTAGACTGATCTAGTCGGTTTAGTTTAGTCTAGTCTATCTAACCAAGTATGTTTAGTCTAGTCTAGTTTATGTAATATAACTAAATATATCTAGTGAAGTTTAGTCTAGACTGATCTAGTCGGTTTAGTTTAGTCTAGTCTATCTAACCAAGTATGTCTAGTCTAGTCTAGTCTATGTAATATAACTATGTATATCTAGTGAAGTTTAGTCTAGACTGATCTAGTCGGTTTAGTTTAGTCTAGTCTATCTTACCAAGTATGTCTAGTCTAGTCTAGTTTATGTAATATAACAAAATATATCTAGTGAAGTTTAGTCTAGACTGATCTAGTCGGTTTAGTTTAGTCTAGTCTATCTTACCAAGTATGTCTAGTCTAGTCTAGTTTATGTAATATAACAAAATATATCTAGTGAAGTTTAGTCTAGATTGATCTAGTCGGTTTAGTTTAGTCTAGTCTATCTTACCAAGTATGTCTAGTCTAGTCTAGTTTATGTAATATAACAAAATATATCTAGTGAAGTTTAGTCTAGACTGATCTAGTCGGTTTAGTTTAGTCTAGTCTATCTAACCAAGTATGTCTAGTCTAGTCTAGTCTATATAATATAACTAAGTATGTCTAGTGAAGTTTAATCTATCAAGTATAGTTAATTGTGTCTATTTTAGTCTGTGTTGTTTATTTGCTAAGAAATAATGTATTGATAAATGTTGGGAACCTGTTTTTCCAGGAAATCGCGGGAAGGAAAGAAGCGGAATCAATTATGCGGCGATTTTTTCGCAAAATTAGGAACGCGTGTTCGTCGATAGCGACACAACAGTGATAACGACAGGAAAGACGCACGGCCGCACCGAAACTGCAGTCGAACGGGATTTGCGCACAAATTCGCCGACGAATTGATTATATGCAATACATCCTTGCAGGAAACTTACTGACGGCCTCGCTAAGTCTCCAACGAAAACAACACGCAATTATTACTTTGTTGGTTTTAGATGATTTTGTTCGGGTTGAGAATGATTTTGTCCTGTCCAGTCTGGTCCTGTTAGGATCTGTCTGGTCTTGTCTGCTCTTTTCTGATCTTGTCTGATCTTGTCTGGTCTTCTGTGGTCTTGTCTTGTATTATTTGATCTTTTCTGGCCTTGTATGGTCTTGTCTGGTTTAGGCCGCACTACGGTTTTATTCGCGTTATTTTGTGTAAGCTCAAGTAAGCTAATATAAGCGACCTTACTTGCGATTTTTTCCCGCGACTGATTTTTCCCATAGCGTACTGTGCGTTTCTCAAGCGATTTCGCGGTTATAGCGGTTACTGCTCGCGGCAAAAAACCGTAGTGCGGCCTCGGCCTTAGTCTGGTCTTGTCTTGGTTTGTCTCTCATTTGACCACTCTTCTACTCTAGTCTGCTCTGCTCTTCTCGTATCTACTCCTTTCTATTCTTGTCTACTCTTGTTTCGAGTTTGTTTACTCTACTAGTCTAGTCTACTCTTGACTTCTATTATCTACTCCTCACTACGCTTGTCTATTCTCATTCTACTTTCACTACTCTCGTCTACTCTCATTCTACTTTTACTCAATATCAGTCAAATCTCAGACTAGTATCAGTCTACTCCCTGTCTACTCCCAATCTACTCTCAGTCTAAGCTCAGTCTAGTCTCAGTCTACTACTCAGTCTACTCTCAATATACTCACTCTACTCTCTATCTACTCACAGTTCACTCTCATTCTACTATTAGTTTACTATTTGTCTACTCTCATTCTACTTTAAGTCTAATCTTATTGTTAGTTTACTCTCGGTCTACTCTTAATCTACTTTCAGCCAACTCTTGTCTACTCATGTCTCTTCTACTCTACTCTTGTCTGAACTTCTTATCTACTCCTGCCTCATCTTGTGTACTCTTGTCTACTCTTCTGTCTACTCATGTTTATTCTTGTCTCCTCTTGTCTACTTTTATCCACTTTTGTCCACTCTTGTGTACTCTTGTCTGATTTAGCTGAGCCTTGTCTTGTCTTCTTGTCTAATCTCAATATATTCAATACTGCATTGCCTAATCCCGATATATTTCTACTTAATTTCAATAAAATCTCTATTGTCTAAATACATTTACTCTGTCTAACTTTTATTGCTTAACTTCTTGCTCTGTCTAAATATGTTTACTCTGTCTAACTTTTATTGTCTAAATCCTCACTCTGTCTAAAATCTATCTCCTCTACTCTTGCCTCCTCTACTCTACTCTTGTCTGAACTTGTCGATTTTTATCTACTCTTGTCTCATCTTGTGCACTCTTGTCTTCTCTTGTCCACGTTCGTCCACGCTAATCTTCTTCTGTCTACTGATGTCTATTTTTGTCACCTTTTATCCACTTTTGTCCACTCTTGTGTACTTTTGTCTGCTTTAGCTAAGTTTTGTCTTGTCTTCTTGTCTAATCTCAATATATTCAATACTTCATTGTCTAATCCCAATATATTTCTACTTAATTCCAATAAAATTTCTATCGTCTGGATAACATTTATTCTGTTTACTTATATTTCTTAACTTCTTGCTCTGTCTAAATACAATTACTCTGTCTAATTTTTATTGTTTAAATGCAGTTACTCTCTCAAACTTTTATTGTTTAAAAGCTCACTATGTCTAAAATCTGTCTTCTCTACCCTTGTCTGCTCTACTTTACTCTTGTCTGAACTTGTTTATTCTTATCTACTCTTGTCTCCTATTGTGTACTCTTGTTTACACTCGTCTGCGCTTATCTCTTTCTGTCTACTCATGTTTATTCTTGTCTACTTTTATCCACTTTTGTCCACTCTTGTGTACTCTTGTCTGGTCTAGCTGAGTCTTGTCTTGTCTTCTTGTCTAATCACAATATATTCAATACTTCGTTGTCTAATCCCTGTCCACATACGTCCGTGCTTATCTTTTTCTGTCTGCTCATGTCTATTCTTGTCTACTCTTGCCTACTTTTATTAACTTTTGTCCACTCTTGTGTACTCTTGTCTGTTTCTATCTGCTTAGCTGAGTCTTGTCTTGTCTTCTTGTCTAATCACAATATATTCAATACATCATTGTATAATCCCAATATATTTCTACGTAATTCCAATAAAATCTCTATTGTCTAAATACATTTACTCTCTCTAACTTATATTGCCTAACTTCTTGCTCTGTCTCAATACAGTTACTCTGACTAACTTTTATTGTTTAAATACTCACTCTGTCTAAAATCTATCTCCTCTACTCTTGTCTCCTCTACTCTACTCTTGAGTGAACCTGTCTATTCTTATCTACTCTTGTCTCCTCTTGTATACTCTTGTCTACTCCTGTCCACGTTCGTCCACGCTTATCTTATTCTGTCTACTCATGTCTATTCTTGTCTACTCTTGTCTACTTTTATCCACTTTTGTCCACTCTTGTGTACTCTTGTCTGGTTTAGCTGAGATTTGTATTGTTTTCCTGTCTAATCACAAAATATTCAATACTTCGTTGTCTAATCCCAATATATTTCTATTTAACTCCAATAAAATCTCTATTGTCTAAATACATTTACTCTGTCTAACTTATAATATTTAACTTCTTGCTCTTTCTAAATACAGTTAGTCTCAGCCTACTCCCTGTCTACTCTCAATCTACCCTCAGTCCACTCTCAATCTACTATTAGTCTACTCTCATTCTATTCTCATTCTAATATCAGACTAGTCTCAGTCCACTACTCACTCTACTCTCAATCTTCTCACAGTTCACTCTCAGTCTACTATTAGTCTACTCTTTGTCTACTCTCATTCTACTCTTGAATACTCTTGTCTACTCTTGTCCACGTTCGTCCACGATTATCTTCTTCTGTGTATTCATATCTATTTTTGTCTACTTTTATCCACTTTTGTCCACTCTTGTATACTCTTGCCTGTTTTAGCTGAGTCTTGTCTTGTCTTTTTGTCTAATCTCAATATATTCAATACTTCAGTGTCTAATCCCAATATATTTCTACTTAATTCCAATAAAATCTCTATAGTCTAAATACATTTACTTTGTCTATATATTGCTTGCTATCTATGTTTTATATTGCTTAACTTCTCGCTTTGTCTAAATACAGTTACTCTGTTTAACTTTTATTGTTTAAAAGCTCACTCTGTCTAAAATCTTCTCTACTATTGTCTTCGCGACTCTACTCTTGTCTGAAATTGCCTACTCTTATCTACTCTTGTCTCCTCTTGTTTACTCTTGTCCACGCTCGTCCACGCTTTTCTTTTTCTGTCTACTCATGTCTATTCTTGTCTACTCTTGTCTACTTTAATCCACTTTTGTCCACCCTTGTGTATTCTTGTCCGGTTTAGCTAAGTATTTTCTTGTCTTCTTGTCTAATCTCAATATATTTAATACCTCATTGTCTAATCCCTATATATTTCTACTTAATTCCAATAAAATCTCTATTGTCTAAATATATTTACTCTGTCTAATTTATATTGATTAACTTCTTGCTCTGTCTAAATACAGTTACTCTGTTTAATTATTATTGTTTAAAAGCTCACTCTGTCTGAAATCTGTCTTTTCTACTCTTGTCTTCTCGACTCTACTCTTGTCTGAATTTGTCTACTCTTATCTACTATTGTTTCTTCTTGTTTACACCTGTCCACGCTAGTCCACGCTTTTCTTCTTCTATCTACTCATGTTTATTCTTGTCTACTCTTGTCTACTTTTATCCACTTTTGTCCACTCTTGTTGGTTTAGTTGAGTCTTTCCTTGTCTTCTTGTCTAATCTCAATATATTCAATACTTCATTGTCTAATCCCAATATATTTCTACTTAATTCCAATAAAATCTCTATTGTCCAAATACATTTACTCTGTCTAACTTATATCGCTTAACCTCTTGCTTGGTATAAATTCAGTTACTCTGTCTAATTTTTATTATTTAAAAGCTCACTCTGTCTAAAATCTGTCCTCTCTACTCTTGTCTCCTCTACTTTACTCTTGTCTGAACTTGTCTATTCTTATCTATTCTTGTATCCTCTTGTCTACTCCTGTCCACGTTCGTCCACGCTTAACTTTTTATGTCTACTCATGTTTATTCTTGTCTACTCTTGTCTACTTTTATCCACTTTTGTCCACTCTTGTGTACTCTTGTCTGGTTTAGCTAAATCTTGTCTTGTCTTCTTGTCTAATCTCAATATATTCAATACTTCATTGTCTAATCCCAATATATTTCTACCTAATTACAATAAAATCTCAATTGTCTAAATACATTTACTCTGTCTAACTTATATTGCTTAACTTCTTGCTCTGTCTAAACATCTCTTATTTAAATGCTCACTTTGTCTAAATAATGTTACTCTGTCTAACTATTATGTCTAACTATTATGACTAACTATGATGTCTTATTATCCATTTAAATGCAGTTACTCTGTCTAACTATGATGTCTAACTGTTATACCTGACTCTTATGTCTTGATATGTCAAATTATTTGTGTTCTGTAGACTTACTATTTTCTGCAGACAATCGCTTAATCCAGTGCTTGACCCGTCTGCCCTTCTCATTAATGTCCGATTCGAAGAGGATCTGATTCTCGTACTTGATCAGGTAGTCGGATACACTGTTGCCGTACGTCATTTTCAGACTAAGTTAGACACGGTCCTTAATATTTGATCACTATTTAGACAATGTTCGGTAATCACACAAACTAGTTGAGACAAATTTGTTGCGGCGCACTAGACACACTAGTCGACACAAACTAGAACAGACTAACTAGTTTAGACAAACTAGAACAGACTAACTAGTTTAGGCAAACTAAAACAAACTAACTAGTTTAGACAAACTAGAACAGGCTAACAAGTTTAGACAAACTAGAACAGACTAACTAGTTTAGACAAACTAGAACAGACTAATTAGTTTAGATAAACTAGAACAGACTAACTAGTTTAGACAAACTAGAAAACAGACTAACTAGTTTAGACAAACTAGAACAGACTAACTAGTTTAGACAAACTAGAACAGACTAACTAGTTTAGACAAACTAGAACAGACTAACTAGTTTAGACAAACTAGAACAGACTAACTAGTTTAGGCAAACTAAAACAAACTAACTAGTTTAGACAAACTAGAACAGGCTAACAAGTTTAGACAAACTAGAACAGACTAACTAGTTTAGACAAACTAAAACAAACTAACTAGTTTAGACAAACTAGAACAGGCTAACAAGTTTAGACAAACTAGAACAGACTAACTAGTTTAGACAAACTAGAACAGACTAATTAGTTTAGATAAACTAGAACAGACTAACTAGTTTAGACAAACTAGAACAGACTAACTAGTTTAGACAAACTAGAACAGACTAACTAGTTTAGACAAACTAGAATAGACTAACTAGTTTAGACAAACTAGAAGAGACTAACTAGTTTAGATAAACTAGAACAGACTAACTAGTTTAGATAAACTAGAACAGACTAACTAGTTTAGACAAACTAGAACAGACTAACTAGTTTAGATAAACTAGAACAGACTAACTAGTTTAGACAAACTTGAACAGACTAACTAGTTTAGACAAACTAGAACAGACTAACTAGTTTAGACAAACTAGAACAGACTAACTAGTTTAGACAAACTAGAACAGACTAACTAGTGTAGACAAACTAGAACAGACTAACTAGTTTAGACAAACTAGAACAGACTAACTAGTTTAGACAAACTAGAACAGGCTAATTAGTTTAGACAAACTAGAGCAGACTAACTAGTTTAGACAAACTAGAGCAGACTAACTAGTTAGACAAACTAGAGCAGACTAACTAGTTTAGACAAACTAGAATAGACTAACTTGTTTAGACAAAGCAGAACAGACTAACTAGTTTAGACAAACTATAACAGACTAACTAGTTTAGATAAACTAGAACAAACTGACTAGTTTAGACAAACTAGAACAGACTAACTAGTTTAGACAAACTAGAACAGACTAACTAGTTTAGACAAACTAGAACAAGCTAACTAGTTTAGACAAACTAGAGCAGACTAACTAGTTTAGACAAACTAGAACAGACTTACTAGTTTAGACAAACCAGAACAGACTAACTAGTTTAGACAAACTATAACAGACTAACTAGTTTAGACAAACCAGAACAGAGTAACTAGTTTAGACAAACTATAACAGACTAACTAGTTTAGATAAACTAGAACAAACTGACTAGTTTAGACAAACTAGAACAGACTAACTAGTTTAGAGAAACTAGAACAGACTAACTAATTGGGACAAACTATTTGAGACAAACTAGTTGAGATAAATTAGTTAGACTAATTAAACTAGGGCCGTTAGACAAACTAAGAGTTGTTGGGTTTAGTCTAATTTAGACAAACACTTTAATAATTAATTTCATTTTAAATTACTTTTCTTGTCGAGATTGTTATTTCATTTATTCCAAGTGATTTTGTTTGCACTTTATTAAACAAAACTCAGTTTCGTCTACACTTTATTAGACAAAAATCAGTTTCGTCTATTAGTGTCTATTCGTTTTTTTTTAAGAAATTAATTTGTCTTTCAAATTCAAACTTCAGGTTTCGAAAGAATTAAAAAGTGTCTAAAAACAGAAAACGTTGTCTATTTAAAGTCTTCTGTTTAGTCTATTACGAATTGTGTATTATAAGTCTAGTTGTCTAAAACGTTGTCTATTTATTTCTAAACGTTGTCTTTTAGTTAGCCTATTTTGAGTGAAGTTGTCTAAAACAGGAAAAGATTTCTATTACAAGTCTTCTGTGTATTCTATTATGAGTATAGTTGTCTAAAAACATACATTTTTGTTTATTTCCAGTATTCTGTTTAGTCTTTTACGAATTGTTTATTTATTATAAGTGTGGTTGTCTAAAACGTTATCTATTTATAGTGTTTTGTTTAGCCGATTTTAAGTTAAGTTGTCTAAAAACAGTAAAAGTTGTCTATTACAAGTCTTCTGTTTCGTCTATTTTGAGAAAAGTTGTCTAAAAACAGGAAATGTTGTTTATTTAAATTTTTCTGTTTAGTCTATTACAAGTTCTCTATTATTAGTGGGGTTATTTAAAACGTTGTCTATTTATTTTAGTCTTCCTTTATTTTAGTCTTTTTGACTAAGAGTGAAGTTGTCTAAAAAGAGGAACAGTTGTCTATTACAAGTCTTCTGTTTGGTCTATTATGAGTAAAGTTGTCTAAAAAGAGAAAAAGTTGTATATTTAAAGTATTCTGTTTAGTCTATTACGAGTTGTCTATTATAAGTGGAGTTGTCTAAAACGTTGTCTTTTGTTGCTCTATTTACAGTCTTTTGGTTAGTCTATTTTGAGTGAAGATGTCTAAAAACAGAAAAAGTTGTCTATTACAAGCCTTCTGTTTCCTCTATTATGAGTGTAGTTGTCTAAAAACAGGAAATGTTGTTGATTTAAAGTCTTCTGTTTAGTCTATTACAAGTTGTCTATTATAAGTGGAGTTGTCTAAAACTTTGTCTTTTGTTGTTCTATTTATAGTCTTTTGGTTAGTCTGTTTTGAGTGTAGTTGTCTAAAAACAGGAAATGTTGTTGATTTAAAGTCTTCTGTTTAGACTATTACGAGCTGTTTATTATAAGTATAGTTGTCTAAAACGTTGCCTATTTACAGTCTTTTGGTTAGTCTATTTTGAGAAAAGTTGTCTAAAAACAGGAAATGTTGTTTATTTAAATTCTTCTGTTTAGTCTATTACTAGTAGTCTATTATTAATAGAGTTACTTAAAACGTTGTCTATTTATAGTCTTTTGGTTAGCCTTTTTGAGTAATGTTGTCTAAAAACAGGAAAAGTTGCTTATTACAAGTTTTCTGTTTGTCTATTATGAGTATAGTTGTCTAAAAACAGGAAATGTTGTTGGTTTAAAGTCTATTACGAGTTCTCTATTATAAATGGAGTTGTCTAAAACGTTGTCTTTTGTTGTTCTATTTACAGTCTTTTGGTTAGTCTATTTTGAGTGAAGATGTCTAAAAACAGAAAAAGTTGTCTACTACAAGTCTTCTGTTTCGTCTATTATGAGTGTAGTTGTCTAAAACCAGGAAATGTTGTTGATCTAAAGTCTTCTGTTTAGTCTATTACGAGTTGTCTATTATAAGTGGAGTTGTCTAAAAGGTTGTCTATTTACAGTCGTTTGGTTACTTTATTTTGAGTTAAGTTGTCTAAAAACAAAAAAAGTTGTCTATTACAAGTCTTCTGTTTCGTCTCTTATTAGTATAGTTGTCTAAAAACAGGAAATATTGTTTATTTAAAGTCTGTTTAGTCTATTACAAGTTGTCTATTATAACTGGAACTGTTTAAAACCTTGTCTATTTATAGTCTTTTTATGAGCCTATTTTTAGTGAAATTGTCTAAAAACAGGAAAAGTTGTCTAAAAGTCTTCTGTTTCGTCTATTATGAGTATAGTTGTCTAAAACCAGAAAATGTTGTTTATTCAAAGTCTTCTGTTTAGTCTATTACGAGTTGTAATAGAAGTGTAGTTGTAAAACGTTGTAGGTGTAAAACGTTGTCTATTTAAAGTCTTTTGGTTGTCTATTTTGAGTAAAGTTGAGTTAAAGTTAAAGTTAAGTTTGAGTTAAATGTTTTGTCTTCTGTTTAGGCTACAATTTGTGTAGTTAAAGCCAGTTTTGTCTAAACTTTAATCTATATATATAAATACTCATTATACTCTTAATGCAATTATCCAACAACAAATTAGATTTATCCACAATAAGTTAGATTAAGTTAACAAATAAGAGTGATTATTCTCAATTTAGACAATTTCTTGACTATTTACTTTTCGTCCAAATGAAGTCTATTATTAGTTTTTAGTCTAAAACTAATTTTACACTTTTAGTCTGCCAAGACAAGGTTAGTCGTAACAGTCTAAACAACCTTCAAATATAAACTTTACAAATCGATTTAGACTACTTCCTGAATATTTACTTTTCGTCATAAATACGTCTATTATCAGTCTCAAATGTTTAAACAACTTTCAATAATAAATAAACTTCATAAACTCGGAACACAGCCTGAATATATAAATATATTCAACCTTTCCGGAGCTCCATAATACTAATGAGTACTATAATACTAATGCGACTCTATAATACTTAAAATCTTTTTTAGGACTACCAAAAACAAATCTCATTGAAATTTGTCAGTTATTTTATAACTTTCAGTCCGCTTCCGTGGCACTCACTGATCTATGAATCTTCACACAAAAACCAGAAAAATAACATTTTCAAGATCATGTCTTTCCGATACCTTAAGTCCAGGTACTTTCCACTCCAGGTGTTAGGTCTTTCCGATACCATCTGTAGACGCGCTTCGAGATTTATCTCTCATCGGGTACAGCTTTGCTCTAATGAACAACAATTTGTAAACCACTTACTTACTCATTAGACTCATTAGTATTATAGAGCTCCGGCAAGGTTGGATATATTTATATATATACAGGCTGTGTTTCCACTTTATTAAGTTCATCATATGAATATTCAGTATATTCAAGAGAGATTCAGTATATTCAAGATATTCAATATCTATAATGTAGTATGGTATTACCAATTCTAAATCTCAATAATAAACTTTACCGACCAATTTAAATTACTTCCTGTCCATTTATTTTTCGTTCAAATTGATTCTATTATTACTCCACTTCTAAGTAAACTAGCAAACTAGTCTAACTCCACTTCCGACTAAAACAGTCGGAGTTTACAGTCCAAATAACCCCAATGACAAACTTTACCAATTATTAGGTCAAAACTTTCTGCAAATTTCTTGCATCAAAAAAGCACAAAACCGCAACTTTTCTCTGTTGTTCTGCGGCTGTCCGGACGAAAACTGACGGCGCGGTGGCCGAAGGTGTTTATTAAAGACGTTCGACGATCTATTTTTTCGCACTTAATTAACTAAGCGACTCAATTAAAATCAGGCGAGGAGAATAAAAAAAAAAACACGACACGGTGCGAAAAATCATAATATCAATAATAACATTCGATTCCTTGAATATATAGTGTGTATCAATTGATCGGTCTAATTATTGCTCGACCGTCTATAATTAAACACTTCCTACAAAACAAACTTGTTTCTACTTTTAATTACACTTTGTCTTAATTACAGTGCACATTTTCATTATATACGCACGACTAGACAGACAATGATAGAAACAGATGAAACTAAATATAGTCTAGATTATACATAGATAAGACCAGTAACAGACAAGACTAGACAGACAAGACTAGACAGACAAGACTAGACAGACAAGACTAGATAGACAAGACTAGACAGACAAGACTAGACAGACAAGACTAGACAGACAAGACTAGACAGACAAGACTAGACAGACAAGACTAGACAGACAAGACTAGACAGACAAGACTAGACAGACAAGACTAGACAGACAAGACTAGACAGACAAGACTAGACAGACAAGACTAGACAGACAAGACTAGACAGACAAGACTAGACAGACAAGACTAGACAGACAAGACTAGACAGACAAGACTAGACAGACAAGACTAGACAGACAAGACTAGACAGACAAGACTAGACAGACAAGACTAGACAGACAAGACTAGACAGACAAGACTAGACAGACAAGACTAGACAGACAAGACTAGACAGACAAGACTAGACAGACAAGACTAGACAGACAAGACTAGACAGACAAGACTAGACAGACAAGACTAGACAGACAAGACTAGACAGACAAGACTAGACAGACAAGACTAGACAGACAAGACTAGACAGACAAGACTAGACAGACAAGACTAGACAGACAAGACTAGACAGACAAGACTAGACAGACAAGACTAGACAGACAAGACTAGACAGACAAGACTAGACAGACAAGACTAGACAGACAAGACTAGACAGACAAGACTAGACAGACAAGACTAGACAGACAAGACTAGACAGACAAGACTAGACAGACAAGACTAGACAGACAAGACTAGACAGACAAGACTAGACAGACTAGACTAGACAGACAAGACTAGACAGACAAGACTAGACAGACAAGACTAGACAGACAAGACTAGACAGACAAGACTAGACAGACAAGACTAGACAGACTAGACTAGACAGACAAGACTAGACAGACAAGACTAGACAGACAAGACTAGACAGATAAGACTACTCGGATAAGACTAGACAGACAAGATTAGACAGACAAGACGGTCAAGACTAGACAGACTAGTCGAAGAATTGAAGATCCTTGCGTTTGGAGGACACATTCTCGATAATATTCTGTTTGAAGGCTGTCATAACGATTACCGGTGAGAGAACTGCAAATGACCGTCTATTTCCGCGACGACGAAGCAGGGAGACATCGACGATACCATGTACTTCAAACACTCGAGAACCGTGGACGTATTGTACAACGCGAGGAAATCCTCGTTGACTTTCTCGAATCCAACGACTACTTCGAAATGAGATTTCAGGCGGTGTAGAGACCATGATCGAGCTGAGATATTGGAGGTGTTTCCTGAAGAAATCTTCCAAATGTTCTGACAATGACATTCTAGTACACACACGAGTCTGGGACAAAACGGAAACGGATAGACTTAAGAAACAATTTGGCGTTGAAATACAGCGGCTGGGATCCAGACAAGAGCAACGTGTTTTAATGGGACTGAAAGCAAGTTTCCTGAATAGGACTGAAAGCAAGTATCATGACCCATAGGAATTACCTGCCCTGGATGAGATGTCCATCTCTGTGATATCACATTCCGCTGCGCATGGCCTTCCTGATATTTCTTACGGTCCCAGCTATCTATGGTCCCAGCCATGACTATCTTAAGGAATGCTTATCTGTCCAGAGGAGACTACAACATCTTTACCATCGCCTTAGTGCAATTCCCTTGCTACTTATCGTCTCTTTCCAATACAAGACTAGTGGCCAAATGCACTCCATCCAATGGCGCTACAGCCCAAATCGGGTCTTGGCCTCCTCTATTTTCTTCCTCCAGCCATCCCTGTCCTCCGCCGCCTTTCTCCAGTTTAGAGTTCCGAGCATGGATCGAGCGTCCCCCTGGATTTTGTCTGCCCATCGCGCCCCTGGTCTTCCAACCGGTCTTTTACCTTCCGGATTTTGGTTGAAAAACCTCTTGACTACTCTTGACTCTTCCATCCTTTGTAATTGCCCGGCCCATTTAATTCTTTGTAATCTTATATTTGTTGCTAGGTCTGCTTATGCGAAGAGCTGGTAGATCTCGTAGTTGTATCTTATTCTCCACTGTTGGACCGGATGCGTTACGTATGCCGGAGCGGTGCCGCAACGGCACCCCAGATATAAATCACAATGCCATGTCACTCGATGCGTTGGGTCGCCGTGCGGCGTCGCACCGTAGGCGCGTCGCGCTTGTGACCTGTGACACGAGGCGTGGAGGGGTGATACGCTGCGGGTAAAGAGCGTTCGACTGCGGTGCCACCGCTCGTGTGGCACCCTATAGCTCGAATTAATTGCGGTGCGGTGCCGCTTTTCTGGTTTTCTTGAACCGGTCCATATATTCTGCGTAAGATCTTTCTTTCGAATGCGTTCACCATTGTTTCCGCTCTTTGTGAGAGCGTCCAGGTCTCGCTTCCAAATGCACTGCCCAATTCTATCCTTACGTAATGGACTGAAAAAACAACACAACACGCGTCGTTCATTCTCTTGGAGCTCACATCTGTGGAATGATGAGCAACCACCTAGATCTCAAACAACATCGAATAGTTGGATTGGATCCAGCTAGACCTTTAGCGTCTCAGTATAGATCTTCAGAATTTAGACTTTCTCCGGATGATGCCCATCAAGTCCAGGGCATTCAAACCAACAGTGGTTTCTTTGGGTAAGTAAATCAAGTTGGACGCGTTGATTTTTGTGGTAAAGGAGGAAGGAGACAGCCAGGAGGCGAAGCACATAAATTACGTGTTGCTAGATGTAGTCATTTCCAAGGCGCCTGGTACTTTGCTGTAAATGGTAAGTTAATGTCTGGAAGGCCATGCGCAGCGGAATGTCCAAAAATGTCCAAAAGGAGCGAGAGCTGGGGATATCATCCAGGAAATGGTAATTCCTATGGGTCATGATACCCTCTTTTGTGCGCGAGGAACTTATTGAGTTCAGACTACAGACGAAAGCGACATTTAATTAGAATCTACCAAATAATACAAATAAGGATTTTTTATTTATTTGGAACTTCGAGAAACCGCTGAGTACCGACGGCGAGATGAAGCTTCTAGTCGACGAGTTGGTGTCGCCGCCGAACGAACTCGTGAGTTATGAGAACACTCCGGACAAAGCCGGCGTAACGAGTCATAACCTAACGCCAGAAAAGAATGCGACGCAGACGCAGACGAACCGCAAGACGAAGAGTCGTTAATGGATCTGCGGCGTTCGAAGGTGCTGATTGACTTGTACGGCGCAGTGCAAACCCGAAATCTGAAGAGAAAAGTCTAAAAAAGAAAAAGGAAAAAAACGATAAGGGTTAGTAAATGTGGGACGGGTAGGGGAGCAGCAACAGAAGAAGAAGGCGTTTCGGTTTCAAGTTTTTTCGGGAGAAAGAGGACGGGGAGGGTAGCAAGAATGATGAGTTGTTTGTATGGAAAATAGAATAGTTTTCCGACTAGACACACAAGGCTAGACAGACTGTCTGTGGTTGAAAATTGGAAAATCGCCTGGTCCCCATAATGTTCATAGCGGTAGTGAAAGTGTGGACCAGAACTTTTTTGAAACGTTGTCTTCTTAATCTTCTTACGTAATCTTCTTCGTTGTCTGCGTCTGGTTCTTCTTAAGAAGGGAAATAAACCCCTGGATGAGCCGTCATCATATAGACCAATTAGTCTCTTGGATACAGCAGGAAAGCTTTAACGAAAGACTCGAAACGCACATAAACTTAACGATGTCTCCAAGGCGGTTTGGCTTCCGAAAAGGGCTATCGACAATAGACGCAATCTCTGTTGTCAAGAAATTAACAATGGTCCCTGGAAAAGAAAAGGATTCTGGGCAGTGGTCTCCCTTGACAGAAACAACGCTTTCAACATCCAGCAAGGTGGGATAAAACAATCGAAGCGTTGGAAAAAATGCAAACACCGGAATATTTGTTGCAGATAATCGGTTAACACCGAAACAAGATCTAAATTTTATGAAGTAACGGCGGGTGTTCCACAGGAATCGAACTTGGAACCATTTCTCTAGAACATCATGTATTGGAGTACTCAACCTACAACTACCGGAAGCTTCGAGTATTGTAGGTTTTGCAGATGATGCGGCTGTGCTAGTAACTGCAAGGAGAACAAAGACGCTCGAACTAATGTTGAACGAGACTGCGAGAAGGGCAAGTAGGTGGTTCAAGGACAACGGATTGGAATTGGCGAATACACAACACCGAGGCGGTGCTCATTACAGGGAAGCGAAAATTAGTGCTACCAAGTCTGGAAAGAGGTGAAAACAAGATGGCATGGAGTGGATTGACCACACTATGCGAAAACGGAAATTTTGTAGAACGGTTTGTTCTCCTTACAGTTACTAGCACAGCCGCATCATCTGCAAAACCTACAATACTCGAAGCTTCCGGCAATTAATTCGAGCTATAGGGTGCCACACGGGCGGTGCGGCACCGTTGTCGAACGCTGTTTACCCGCAGCGCATCACCTCTCCACGCCTCGTGTCACAGGTCACAAGCGCATCGCGCCTACGGTGCGGCGTATCGTGTGACATTGTATAGTGATTTATATGTAGGATGCCGTTGCGGCACCGCTCCGGCATACGTAACGCATCGTGTAGCGTCACCCTAAGGTAGCCAAGGCCACTGAAAAGGCTCTGTCAACAGCTACATCAATGTCGCGATTGATGCCTCACATCGGTGGCTCCATTGAGATTAAAAGGAGGCCCCTGAACAGCACCGTACACTCAAAATTACTGTATGGTGCGGAGATATGGGCTAATGCTATGGAGTGGACGACGATGAGAAAAAAAATTGATGGCAGTTCAAAGGATATGTGCGATACGGGTCGTCTGCGCATATATAAAGGTTTCTGTTGGAGCTGTCTTGGTGTTAAACAGACAAAACGAGGTTTGGTTGAATCTTTTTAAAAATTGTTATTCCTGTAAGTACTAAATTCCCACATTTCAAAACTGTAGCTTACTTAGTAAATATAGCTTTGGCGAATTTTGGGAAAGTTTTGTCCGCGTTTTGCTATTACGCAGTGGTAGATCCAGTGATTTTAATAAACCTTGGCATAATTTGCTATTTTCTAATAAATTTCCAAATTTAAAAGTTGAAGCTTTGTAATTACTACTTGGAAGAATTGTTCTTCTTCTTCCTGTGGTGCCACAGCCCTAGTGGATTTTGACCTCCTTGTGCTTGGTGCCTTGATGTCTAGATCTTAGACGCAAGTAGAGGGAGCCCTTATGGCTCGAGTACACCTAATCCATCATCGGCCGAAGTTTGCTTGGGCGACGACGGCCGAACTCGGACGATTGAATCAAACACTTCTAAAAGAACGAGAGCGCGTACACAAATGCTCTCATTCTTGATGTGTTTGATTCAATCGTCCGAGATCGGCCGTCGTCACCCAAACAAACTTCGGCCTATGATGAATTAGGTGTATTCGAGCCATTACAGTTTTTACAGTGGGAGCCACTATTTAAGGGGAGGTTTTCGTGGCAGATTACTATGATGGCCTTGACAAATCCATACACAGGAGGATAGTGGCTTATTTAAATATTCGTGCCCCCGGTATTTACGGCTTTCAATCCGACACCTTGACTATTAGACCACCACCGCCTCAATCGATTTTGTTATGTTATTCTACAGTGTGGAAACTTTAACTGGAATAAAATTCAAATTTACGAAACACGTTACGTAAAGTTAAAGTTTCCACGGACGAAATTAGACGGACAAGACCACACTAGACTGACTAGACAAGGCTAGAACAAGCCACAGATAGTTGACTTTGCAATGGGCGAAATTCGTTTCAAGTGCGCTTCAAATTTGATCAAGAGCTCTCATCACAGACGCGATGTAACCGGAGATTCGAAAGTTGTAAAAACCGAGCGCTCGTTAACGGAACCTTGAACCGAACGAGCATCAACTCGACCCGGACCACCGACGCAATCCCATCCAACAGATTAAGATTTAGCCCATAACCAAATTTACAATGTAAACTAATTGGACTAGTTGCAATTCATCGCATGATTACTTAATACATCATTATTATAATATATCATTATTATAATCACTTGTTAACGATATCTTTGCTGGTGTCCACACACGCCATGCCATTGATGGTGTTACGAAAACTCGTGCCAATAATCGAGCGTGAAGAAACTTTTAAATCTATTTCTTGTTTCAACTTAGCTTAAATAGACGAGGCTATACAGACAAGAACAGACAGACAAAACAAGACTAAGCAAGACAGTGAATGGTTGTGACCGTTACTACGTGGTGATACATACTAAGAAAGACAAGACAATCGCGACTAGACAAACAAAGATAGACTTGACTAAATAGATAAGACTAGATAGACAAGATGTGTGAGTCAACTTACCACTTTTAGCATTTTGGGAAATGAGCATGTTCATGGGGATCTTGGATTTAGCACCAAATAGTTGATTCCGGGCATTTTGTCCAAATCTCAACGCCGCCTTGTGGGTCATTTGTCTTAAACTTGTTCCGAGCCTGAAACCAAAAAGAAAAATATTATTTAATCCAGTGCAGTTTGTTTACTCTTACTCGTTTAGTCTTGTCTAATACAATGAAATATAGTTAGTTTAGAGAGACTAGACAGACAAGACTAGACAGACAAGACTAGACAGACAAGACTAGACAGACAAGACTAGACAGACAAGACTAGACAGATAAGACTAGACAGACAAGACTAGACAGACAAGACTAGACAGACAAGACTAGACAGACAAGACTAGACAGACAAGACTAGACAGACAAGACTAGACAGAGAAGACTAGACAGACAAGACTAGACAGACAAGACTAGACAGACAAGACTAGACAGACAAGACTAGACAGACAAGACTAGACAGACAAGACTAGACAGACAAGACTAGACAGACAAGACTAGACAGACTAGACAGACAAGACTAGACAGACAAGACTAGACAGACAAGACTAGACAGACAAGACTAGACAGACAAGACTAGACAGACAAGACTAGACAGACAAGACTAGACAGACAAGACTAGACAGACAAGACTAGACAGACAAGACTAGACAGACAAGACTAGACAGACAAGACTAGACAGACAAGACTAGACAGACAAGACTAGACAGACAAGACTAGACAGACAAGACTAGACAGACAAGACTAGACAGACAAGACTAGACAGACAAGACTAGACAGACAAGACTAGACAGACAAGACTAGACAGACAAGACTAGACAGACAAGACTAGACAGACAAGACTAGACAGACAAGACTAGACAGACAAGACTAGACAGACAAGACTAGACAGACAAGACTAGACAGACAAGACTAGACAGACAAGACTAGACAGACAAGACTAGACAGACAAGACTAGACAGACAAGACTAGACAGACAAGACTAGACAGACAAGACTAGACAGACAAGACTAGACAGACAAGACTAGACAGACAAGACTAGACAGACAAGACTAGACAGACAAGACTAGACAGACAAGACTAGACAGACAAGACTAGACAGACAAGACTAGACAGACAAGACTAGACAGACAAGACTAGACAGACAAGACTAGACAGACAAGACTAGACAGACAAGACTAGACAGACAAGACTAGACAGACAAGACTAGACAGACAAGACTAGACAGACAAGACTAGACAGACAAGACTAGACAGACAAGACTAGACAGACAAGACTAGACAGACAAGACTAGACAGACAAGACTAGACAGACAAGACTAGACAGACAAGACTAGACAGACAAGACTAGACAGACAAGACTAGACAGACAAGACTAGACAGACAAGACTAGACAGACAAGACTAGACAGACAAGACTAGACAGACAAGACTAGACAGACAAGACTAGACAGACAAGACTAGACAGACAAGACTAGACAGACAAGACTAGACAGACAAGACTAGACAGACAAGACTAGACAGACAAGACTAGACAGACAAGACTAGACAGACAAGACTAGACAGACAAGACTAGACAGACAAGACTAGACAGACAAGACTAGACAGACAAGACTAGACAGACAAGACTAGACAGACAAGACTAGACAGACAAGACTAGACAGACAAGACTAGACAGACAAGACTAGACAGACAAGACTAGACAGACAAGACTAGACAGACAAGACTAGACAGACAAGACTAGACAGACAAGACTAGACAGACAAGACTAGACAGACAAGACTAGACAGACAAGACTAGACAGACAAGACTAGACAGACAAGACTAGACAGACAAGACTAGACAGACAAGACTAGACAGACAAGACTAGACAGACAAGACTAGACAGACAAGACTAGACAGACAAGACTAGACAGACAAGACTAGACAGACAAGACTAGACAGACAAGACTAGACAGACAAGACTAGACAGACAAGACTAGACAGACAAGACTAGACAGACAAGACTAGACAGACAAGACTAGACAGACAAGACTAGACAGACAAGACTAGACAGACAAGACTAGACAGACAAGACTAGACAGACAAGACTAGACACACAAGAGTAGACAGACAAGACTAGACAGACAAGGCTAGACAGACAAGACTAGACAGACAAGACTAGACAGACAAGACTATGCCAGACAAGACTAGACAGACAAGAGTAGACAGACTAGACAGACAAGACTAGACAGACTAGACTAGACAGACAAGACTAGACAGACAAGACTAGACAGACAAGACTAGACGGACAAGACTAGACTTCCCTTCTAAACTGACGCAGCAACGACGTCAGAAAAGCTTTAACCGAGAAAAGAGTTTTGTGTCTCCCACGCGGCCGGTGAACCAGGATGCGGTAATAAAACCTAAAACCCCCCTGGAACGGATCTTCGGCTTGAAGGACCACTACTTCACCGACGGATCGAAAGTTAACAGCAGCAGCATGACGGACATTGTGAACGAGCAATCACCGTTCAAGTATCCCGACGACATGAACTCCTTCGCCTACAAACTCATGTCCAAGCGGTGGCAATCGACGGAAGTCGAAACGAACTGAAGCTAAAATGCTACGAGAGGAACTGTTGCAACAGCAGACACCAAAAGGATTTGTTGGCGCGGTTGTACACTCCCAAACAAGATCTTAAGTCCACCAAGACCAATTGGGACATAGATTCCGAGTTTTGCACCATAATCCAAGAAAGGCCAAATTGCAAAAATACATATATAACATCAGGGAGATTATGAGGACGAAGTTCGTGACCGGCCACCGGATGGACGACGCGATGTTAATCGAAGAGAATTTGATAGAAGAGCAAAACATGATCGACGAAACCATCAAGCAATACAACCTATACTTGAGCACTTTCGAGGTGTTCTTTTCGCAAGACTACGGCACATCCATGGCGTTACCGCAACAGAGCAAAAACGTAGCCAACAAGTCCTTCGAGAAGTACAAGAGCAAAATATGATTGACGAAATCATCAAGCAATACAACCTCTAAGTGAGCACCTTCGAGGTGTTCTTTTCGCAAGACCACGGCACATCCATGGCGTTACTGCGACAGAGCGAAAACGAAGCCAACAAGTCCTTTCTGAAGTACAAGAGTAAAGCATGATTGACGAAATCATCAAGCAATACAACCTCTACGTGAGCACCTTCGAAGTGTTCTTTTCGCAAGACCACGGCGCAACCATGGCGTTACTGCGACAGAGCGAAAAGGAAGCCAACAAGTCCTTCGAGAAGTACGAACAGTACCGAATCATGGCCAAAGAGTTCGGAACCTTGAAATCCCAAGTCAACAATCCGGAAGAAAAGTGGAGGAACTGCAAAATGTACCAAAAGTTCTTGTACCTTGTCGGTCAGATACATTGGCGGAAAGTCCACGACCACTACTACATAAGCGACAGAGGTGCCAGGGACAACAAAGAATTGCCACTCGGCGGGCATCGAACACACCGCCTCGGCCTATAACGAAGCCAAGTCGTTGGAGGTTGAATGATATCCTCCAACAACTTGGTTCGAAACCAGCCGAGTGGGTCTTCTCGGATTCTTCGTTGTCCCTGGCAACTCTGTCGCTTATGTAGTAGTGGTCGTGGACTTTCCGCCAGTGTATCGAACCGACAAGGTACGACTTCAACGAGGACTGCAAGAACTCGCACGAACCGCTGCTCTGCTTCCAAAATCCGAAGGAACTGATCAAGGTGTTTCGGTTCATCGAGCTGCAAAATTTGATCTCGCTCCTGCACTCTGAGGAACTGGCGCTCCCGCTCGAGAATACCAAAGAGACTATCGCCACCGCCGAAGCCAACTACGAGAGTCAAATCAAGGGAGAGTCAAATCTTCAAGATTTGATCGACAATTTGGAAGGAGAAATTCTATATGACAACTGAGCTAAAATGTTGGAACAGCTTGCGGAAGATCTTATCAACGGCGAGTTTAAAAAGTTTATTTGCGACGAGACTACGTTGAACCTGTACGTGGTTGTGGAGGACGTGTACGAGATCAGGGTGGCGGTTAACGACGCCAACAGCAGTGTCTACGACATGATGAAAGCCATCGAGATGAAGTTCAGGGAGTTCCTGCTCAAACTCGACTATATGCTTCACGATAAGGTCCACAAGGCCGAGATCGAATGCTACAACTACCAGACAAAGGTCACGAAAAGTCATCAAGATTGAGCAATTGGTGAAGAGGTTGCGCAGGATTTTGTTAGCTCCCGTCGACGTTCACATCAAACCATTGAAGAATAGATCGATGCAGGTTAGGCCGAAGGCCGCCGAGAAGTACGTCGAGCACCCGATTTCCACGGAAGAGGCAGAGTATTACGATGACGATATTAAGACTCATCGTAATATTAGGAAAAACGAGCTTCTGATTGAAGAACATGTCATTAATGAGCAAGAGCAACAAGCTGAATAAACTGTAATTAAACTGTAATTGACTAAACAGACAAGACTAGACAGACAAGACCAGACAGACAAGACTAGACAGACAAGACTAGACAGACAAGACTAGACAGACAAGACTAGACAGACAAGACTAGACAGACAAGACTAGACAGACAAGACTAGACGGACAAGACTAGACAGACAAGACTAGACAGACAAGACTAGACAGACAAGACTAGACAGACAAGACTAGACAGACAAGACTAGACAGACAAGACTAGACAGACAAGACTAGACAGACAAGACTAGACAGACAAGACTAGACAGACAAGACTAGACAGACAAGACTAGACAGACAAGACTAGACAGACAAGACTAGACAGACAAGACTAGACAGACAAGACTAGACAGACAAGACTACACAGACAAGACTAGACGGACAAGACTAGACAGACAAGACTAGACAGACAAGACTAGACAGACAAGACTAGACAGACAAGACTAGACAGACGAGACTAGACAGACAAGACTAGACAGACAAGACTAGACAGACAAGACTAGACAGACAAGACTAGACAGACAAGACTAGACAGACAAGACTAGACAGACAAGACTAGACAGACAAGACTAGACAGACAAGACTAGACAGACAAGACTAGACAGACAAGACTAGACAGACAAGACTAGACAGACAAGACTAGACAGACAAGACTAGACAGACAAGACTAGACAGACAAGACTAGACAGACAAGACTAGACAGACAAGACTAGACAGACAAGACTAGACAGACAAGACTAGACAGACAAGACTAGACAGACAAGACTAGACAGACAAGACTAGACAGACAAGACTAGACAGACAAGACTAGACAGACAAGACTAGACAGACAAGACTAGACAGACAAGACTAGACAGACAAGACTAGACAGACAAGACTAGACAGACAAGACTAGACAGACAAGACTAGACAGACAAGACTAGACAGACAAGACTAGACAGACAAGACTAGACAGACAAGACTAGACAGACAAGACTAGACAGACAAAGGCTGACAAAGACAAAGTTAGACAGACAAGGCTACAGAGACAAAACTATTCAGGCAAGCCTAATGCGAAATAAAATTAAATATCATTTATAATTAGTCTGTTTGTGCAAATTAATAATTATAATTAGATAACTGATAATTAAAAGTTTTTATTCCGGTAATAACTCGTGTAAAATCGAATTTAATGTGTGTTCCAGGCAAAAAACTGGTAGCAATTAAAGTTTGAGAGCGATCTAGGAATTACGCGTTGTTGATTAATAAAATAAATAATTGGCTCGCAATCGCCCAGTTTTGCTTGTCTTTGTGTGTACGATGTGTAAGGCTGCGTAGACTGGATTCGACACACAACTCAAGAATTTAGTCCAATTTTTTATTGAATGCCTAAAAATTGTTAATTATGTTTGAAAATGTTTGTAAAAGTGTGTTTGCGTGTTGAAACATTCGACCTTTCTAGTGGTTGATAGAGGTTGCAGGTGATTCGAAAGGCTGGTCGGCTGGTATTTGTCGGGCGAGGAACGGTTTTTGGTGGGATCGAAATAGTTTATAGTTTCGGTGCAGATTTGCCCGAATCCGACCGGAAAATTAACGGCGGATTGGAAACTTGGAACGTTTGCTGCGATTGCGGTTTGTTCTTCTGAATATTCGTTTCCAGTTGAATAACATTCGAATTACTTCTCGATTTTAGCTGATATATTATAGTTTGGACAATTTTTTGAACACATTGAAAACTAAACGAGTTAAGGTCGATTCCCATATGCGCGACACTCAGCTACGCGACGTCGTGCGACAACGCCTATCAAATACTGATCAAATACCGTCGCGTAGCCATAGTGAGAACGTGCCCATTTAAAACAATGTAATCATTATTTGACAGGCGATGTCGTGTGACGTCGCGTAGCTTAGTGTCGCGTATATGAGAATCGGCCTTTAAATGGGCACGTCGCGTAGCCATAATGAGAAGGTGCCCATTTAAAACAATGTAACCATTATTTGACAGGAGACGTCGCGTAGCTGAGTGTCGTGTGTATAAGAATCGGCATTTAGAATATTTAAAATTGCATAATTCCTAAGTTTGGTTCAAAGTGGTTATTAAACACCCTACAAACATTGCGACCAAGTGGCCTATTGTATTTTGCTCTCATTTCTTAATTCAAAGACCCTGAAACCTAGATATCATTTATATTATTATTATATTTATATTATTTTATACATAAACCTTTGCATAATTGAATTTTTTTTTATGCGCATGCATCAATTTCCGCCATGTTTTCGGGCACGTATAACCAGCGAAAATATTATATATAATAATTTCATATTCCCGCCTTTGAAACAAGGCGGACGCGTATGCGCTTAACTAACCGTAAACAGGTCTATTGGCGTTACTTAATTAAATATTTATCTCCTGGTACAAATGCGGCCGACAGTCGCTCCGCGAACGAACCCGTCACTTCCAGATTTGTAGTTAACGCTCTCAAGGTCGATTCCAATATGCGCGACGCTACGCGACGTCGTGCGACATCGCCTGTCAAATAATGATTACATTGTTTGAAATAGACACGTCGCGTAGCTGTCGCGTAGCCATAGTGAGAACATGCCCATTTAAAACAATGTAATCATTATTTGACAGGCGATGTCGCGTGATGTCGCGTAGTTGAGTGTCGCGTGTATGAGAGTCAGCCTTAAATCTGTAGACCGACAACAGCTACTTTAATAAATTATTTATTAGTCTCATTTTTGAAAAGATTATCCGAGATTTACCATGAAAATCAAATTTGCATAACCTTATTTTGCTTAAAATTCATCACTCAACATCTCGAAAACGAAATGAGTTGGAATATTCCGATTCACATTAGAACGTGTTTATTCAATAGATTTTTTCACGTTTTGTTAAGCGCATGCGCATTTGTCAAGTTTGAAAGGCGGGAATATGAAAGTTTCGGGAAAATATTAAGGTTATATGTCAAAAAAATCGGGCAATTTTGACATATAACATGGCGAAAATTGACGCATGCGCACAAAAAAATTTCAACTATGAAAACGTCTATTATCTATCAGTTTCTGCAAGCTTGCTGAAACTTTTCAGTTGTAGGAAACTCGATAACATTAAAAAATCCTTGAAATAGCTCAAAATGATGTGTTCGTAAATTAAGGAGGCTCAATGTCGGAAGGTAAGTGTGAAAATTTCACTTTCAATCCGCAACTCGCTCGCAGTCGTTCTGAAACGCGATCTCAATGTATTCCGAAAAAATAACTGAACATCGTCGAAATGTCACAGAATGTTTTAATTAGTCCGAACGGTATCAAGGTAATTAGTTTATTAGTATGCAAATCATTTCCAAAACTAGTCAAACAAGATCATAGAGACAAAAAAAAACCAAGATTAGACAAATATACAGGGTGTTAGGTAAACACTTGGCAAAGATTCAAGCGGTTATTCCTTGGCTTACGTCTGGAGAAGAAGATACAATTTTGAGCTTTATAACATATACAGAGGGTCAGGAAACAGAGACATAATAACAACAATCAAAATTGGTATGACAACAACTATGACAACAACGTGCCAACGCGAAGAAACTTAAACTTAAACGCGAAGAGGCCATACCAACCGGCAGGTTAGGTTAGGTTTTGCCAAGGCTAAGAAATTTTGAGGCCATACCAACTGACAGTAGAGACAGAGGGAGACCAAGGTTGAGATGGAAAGACGGCGTTTCTGAGGATGCCAGAAAAATTGGTGCAGCTGACTGAGACTTCCAGAGACCGGAAAAGATGGCGGACGAGGCTGGAGAAAGTTGAGGCACTGTAGGGCTGTAGCATTACCGATGATGATGATTCCTTGGCCTATTCTAAGAATGTTTTGACGATTTATTAAAAACCCCTTTATTTCGAAAATACAGGGTGAACTAAATTTGCAATAACCATATTCGATATTTATTGAAATCATTAATGTGAATAAAATGAGGAATAAGAAGTCACCCCTAAACCATATCGGAAACTGTAATTTTAACAAAAGCAAATTGTAACAAAAAAATTGTAATTTTTACAGTTTCAAATTCGTAAGGTCGCTGCTACTATTTGAAACTGTAATTTTTAAAGTGTAATTTGTCCCGTGTAGAGACAAATGGAAGGCGGTTGTCGAGGAAGCCAAGGTTCTACGTGGGCCGTAGTGCCGTGTGTGTGTTTACCTAACACCCTGTATACATATCACGAACATATTTAGAGATAACAATTGCGAATCTGGGTTAAACCGGAAATGAAATATTGACCACGGAATAAAGTAATTATTATAATGATGAGTTTCTCTGTTTGGTAAAGAGAATTAGAAAGGAAGAAAGAGATTTCCAAAAAAATTAATAACCTATAGTTCTGGCTAATAAAATTATCTGATTGTAAATCTTTCTTGTGAATCTGTTATTAGGTTTGGGTGCAACCGCTGGAACTTTTCTCTTCAGTTGGAGAAATCGAAAAATATATATATATTCGAAGATTGGGAGCTAGTTTCGTTTTGTTTCGACGCGCACAAAAAGTTTTCCGCGTATTTGGGAGAGGATTAAAGGTGCTCACAGACCGACGCGAAAGTTTCGTTGCCGCGACCGCTGCGATATCGCGGCGGACAGATTGATACGGCGGCTTATGTACATGTTCAGACCAATTTTCAGAGCAATTTACGGCGCTAGTTGGTTTCAACATGTACATAAGCCGCCGTATCAATCGGACCACCGCGATATCGCAGCGGTCGCGGCCACGAAACTTTCGCGCCGGTCTGTGAGATCCTTTATAGTGTATTAAAGGACGAGTTCAGTAAGCGCGATTTTACAGCACGCGTCCAAGTTTGGAAAACGACAAGCGTAGCGAGGAGTTTTCTAATGGACAAGTACTGAAAAACGCCTTACGAACGAGTTTTTTATAGTAATTTCTCAATTTTGCGCCCTTTTATGCCATTTCTAAATAAAAAAATCCCCGATATACATTGAGAGAATTGTATCGCACTCGGCGAGCCAATTGTGTCCAAGTTTACAAACAGGCAGACGGACTTACGTTAAAGTATTGTATATCAAGTTAATGTTAAAATCTTGAGCTACAAACTTTGTTAACGAAGTTTTTGTCTAAATTGTCCAGTTTGTCTAAATCTTTGAAAAAATCTCGTAGTTTTGTTCCTAAGACAGCCAAGGAAGTAGCTGCACTAATTGCAAGTTTACAAACAGACAGACGGATGTACGTTAAAGTATTATCTATCAGATTAATGGTAAAGGTTTGTTCTGCAAACTCTGTTCACAAAATTTTTGTCCAAATTGTCTAGTTTGTCTAAATCTTTGAAAAAATCTCTTAGCTTTCTTCCTAAGACAGCCAAGGAAGTAGCTGCACTATTTACAAGTTTACAAACAGACGGACGGACTTATATTAAAGCATTGTCTATCAAATTAATGCTAAAGGCTTGCGCTACGAACTTTGTTAACGAAGTTTTTGTCTAAATTGTGCAGTTTGTCTAAATCTTTGAAAAAATCTCGTAGTTTTGTTCCTAAGACAGCCAAGGAAGTAGCTGCACTAATTGCAAGTTTACAAACAGACAGACGGATGTACGTTAAAGTATTATCTATCAGATTAATGGTAAAGGTTTGTTCTGCAAACTCTGTTCACGAAATTTTTGTGCAAATTGTCTAGTTTATCTAAATCTTTGAAAAAATCTCTTAGCTTTCTTCCTAAGACAGCCAAGGAAGTAGCTGCACTATTTACAAGTTTACAAACAGACGGACGGACTTATATTATAGCATTGTCTATCAAATTAATGCTAAAGGCTTGCGCTACAAACTTTGTTAACGAAGTTTTGTCCAGTTTGTCTAAATCTTTGAAAAAATCTCATAGCTTTGTTCCTAAGATAATTAAGAAAGTTGCTTCGCTAATTCCAAGTTTACAATAAGACAGACGGGCTTACATTAAAGTATTGTCTATCAAATTGATGCTAAAGGTTTACGCTACAAACTTTGTTCACGAAGTTTATGCCTAATGGTCTAGTTCAGGGGTGGCGAACCTATGGCACGCGTGCCACTGCGGACACGTAAGAAAATTTTATTGGCACGCGAACTATTACTCACGCATGCCTTCTAAAATTGTTAAACTATCTTTTCTAAAATATTTTAAAATAGTTTCTCAATCTACTTTTGTGCAACATCAACGTTGTAAAATATAAGACGTGTTCAAAATCCGTCGATTGATTGGTTTGCACGTAATTGCAAAAGGCGCACAAAAATTTTCAAATTTAAAAAATTCACCAAAGCCGTATTTACAAAGCTACAATTTTGAAGTTTGGGTATTTGTGAGATCTCGTAAGTATATCAAATCATACCACGTTTTATCAAAATCAGTCGGTGGGTTTGCCCGTAATTTCTAAAGGCGCTTAAAAATTTCCAAAATTTACGAAAGCCGTATTTGCAAAGCTAAAATTTCGAAATTTAGCAATTTGTGAGATTTCGCAAAAATATCAAATCATACCAAGTTTCATCAAAATCCATGGAAAGGTTTGTCCGTAATTGCAAAAGGCGCACAAAAATTTTAAACTTCAAAAATTCACAAAAGCCGTATTTACAAAGCAACAATTTTAAAATTTGGCCATTTGTGATATCTTGTAAGAATATTAATTCATACCAAGTTTCATCAAAATCCGTCGATTGGTTTGTCTGTAATTGCAAAAGGCGCCACAAAATTTCAAAAATTCACGAAAGCCGTATTTACAAAGCTACAATTTTGAAATTTGTGAGATTTCCTAAGAATATCAAATCATACCAAGTTCTATCAAAATCGGTCGATTAGTTTAATTTCAAAAGCCGTACAAAAATTTCAAAAATTCACAAAAGCCGTATTTACAAAGCGACAATTTTGAAATTTGGCAATTTGTGGGACCTCGAAAGAATATCAAATCGTACTACGTTTTATCAAAATCCGTGGATTGGCTTGCCTGTAATTGCAAAAGGCGCACAAAAATTTCCAAATTTCACCAGAGCCGTGTTTACAATGTTACAATTTTTAAATTTGGGAATTTGTGAGATCTCACAAGTATATCAAATCATACCAAGTTTTATCAAAATCCGTCGATTGGTTTGTCCGTTTTTGCAAAAGGCGCACAAAAATTTACAAATTTCAAAAATTCACAAAAGCCGTATTTAAAAAGCAACAATTTTAAAATTTGGCAATTTGTGATTTCTTGTAAGAATATTAATTCGTACCAAGTTTCATCAAAATCCGTCGATTGGTTTGTCTGTAATTGCAAAAGGCACCACAAAATTTCAAAAATTCACGAAAGCCGTATTTACAAAGCTACAATTTTTAAATTTTTAAGATCTCATAAGAATATCAAATCATACCAAGTTCTATCAAAATCGGTCGATTAGTTTAATTTCAAAAGCCGTACAAAAATTTCAAAAATTCACAAAAGCCGTATTTACAAAGCAACAATTTTAAAATTTGGCAATTTGTGATATCTTGTAAGAATATTAATTCGTACCAAGTTTCATCAAAATCCGTCGATTGGTTTGTCTGTAATTGCAAAAGGCGCCACAAAATTTCAAAAATTCACGAAAGCCGTATTTACAAAGCTACAATTTTTAAATTTGTGAGATCTCATAAGAATATCAAATCATACCAAGTTCTATCAAAATCGGTCGATTGGTTTAATTTCAAAAGCCGTACAAAAATTTCAAAAATTCACAAAAGCCGTATTTACAAAGCAACAATTTTAAAATTTGGCAATTTGTGATATCTAGTAATAATATTAATTCGTACCAAGTTTCATCAAAATCCGTCGATTGGTTTGTCCGTAATTGCAAAAGGCGCACAAAAATTTCAAAAAATCACGAAAGCCGTATTTACAAAGCTACAATTTTTAAATTTGTGAGATCTCATAAGAATATCAAATCATACCAAGTTCTATCAAAATCGGTCGATTAGTTTAATTTCAAACGCCGTACAAAAATTTCAAAAATTCACAAAAGCCGTATTTACAAAGCAACAATTTTAAAATTTGGCAATTTGTGATATCTTGTAAGAATATTAATTCGTACCAAGTTTCATCAAAATCCGTCGATTGGTTTGTCTGTAATTGCAAAAGGCGCCACAAAATTTCAAAAAATCACGAAAGCCGTATTTACAAAGCTACAATTTTTAAATTTGTGAGATCTCATAAGAATATTAAATCATACCAAGTTCTATCAAAATCGGTCGATTAGTTTAATTTCAAAAGCCGTACAAAAATTTCAAAAATTCACAAAACCAGTATTTACAAAGCTACAATTTTTAAATTTGGCTACTTGTGGGACCTCGTAAGATTATCAAATCATACTACGTTTCATCAAAATCCGTGGATTGGTTTGCCTGTAATTGTAAAAGTCGCCCAAAAATTTGAAGGTAGCGGGTAGGTACTCTCTGCGGTCCCGGCAGGGGTAGATCTATTTCAGGGATGCGACCCTGCCCACGCGAGCCTTGGTTTCTCTCCCACTCCCAAATTCCGGCAGGTTGCCATGTCCTAACCTAATCCTACCAAAAATTCAAATTTATCCTTACCATACCCTTCCTATAGGAACCCAAGGTGGTATTCTACTGCTACAGTTAAAGAAAGCTTGGGTTGCTCACAAGGTCAAATGTGGGATCATGCTCAGAGTATGGTAGCGGAGGATTTTAATATATAGACAACGGTAGCATACACAGTCTTAGTTAGATAGACAACCACTAACTCACTAACACGCAGGGCGAGCGCGGTGTTTCAATAGCCAAAAACCCCCTTCTATGAAATGTTGAATTCAAACAGAAATTTACCCCAGGTGAGCAATAAATCACACGCTGATACATCAGCCCGCCTCAAGGATTCTGGGGTAGGCATAAATTCGACACCAAAATTCAAACCATTCCATGCTAACATTGCTACGTACAATGCAAGATCTCTTGCCTCAGAAGAGCGCATTCTAGAACTTGAACATGAATTACAGAAGATAAACTGGGATATAGTAGGTCTATCCGAGATAAGATGGAAAGGAGAATATTGCATCGAACTCAAGAGTGGCAATATCCTACATTATAAATGAAAAGAAAACACAACACATGGAGGAGTAGGATTCATAATAAAGCAGAAAATTGCCAAATATATAACTAAAGTAGAAGCTATATCAAGTAGAGTGATATATCTCATCCTAAAGCTTAACAACCGCTATCAGTTGAAAATAATGCAGAGCTATGCACCTACTTCCTCCCAGACAGACGAAGAGGTAGAAGAATTCTACGAGAATCTAGACAAAAGCTTACGGCAAGACAAAACATATTTTACCCTATTTATGGGAGACCTAAATGCAAAACTAGGTAAAAAAGAAGATGAGTATGAAACATGCATGGGACAATACGGACATGGCCACAGAAATGATAGAGGGAATATCCAGATGGTGTTTCTCATGCGAGATGCGTTCTATAATATGAATAGCTTCTTTAAGAAAAAAAAAACGAATAACAAATGGACATGGCAAAGCCCTAATGGTTTATTCAAGAATGAAATTGATTACATCTTTTCCAATCGTAAAGACATAGTACAAAATGTATTTGTTCTAAATGCATTTACAACAAATAGTGACAATAAGCTAGTAAGAGCACATATAAAAATTAACATTAGGTAAAATTAACAGAACGGAATAAACTTCTACGAAGCGGTACTGCCAAACAAATTGACATAGAGATACTAAAACGCAAAATATATAGTACGAGGAGGAAGTAACGAGAAGAACAGAACAAGTAATAAAGCTGGGAATAGCAAATAAAAATACAACTGACATAAATAGAGCCCTTATTGATATTATCAAAGGAGCTAAAAAAGCAATAATGCCAACAAACCTAAAGAAACCAGAAAAGCTAACAGCAAACTCAAAAGACCTAATGGCTAGAAGAAGAGAGCTGAAGAGAGTGAAACCGCTGAATATGCGGAGCTGAATAAAGAAATCCGAAGGGAAATCCGACGAAATATATATATAACTGCAAAGAGACATTAACAAAGAAAGTAATAGAAGAAAATCGCAGCATGTAGATTCTAAAAACAAAACTCTCAGTCGGAAAGAAATACATACTTAAGCTTCGTAAGCCAGATGGAAGCGAAACGGCAGGAAAGAAGGAAATAATCAAAGTTGCAGAAAACTTTTATCGTAAACTGTATGAATCACGTCAAGAACACCGGAGAAATTTAACAAGACCAAAAATTATGAAAGTAGGTTCTCAAGAAACACCCGAAATTACAATAGATGAAATAAGATAGGCTCTCAAACAAAGTAAAAATCGTAGGGCACCTGGTGAAGATGGAATAGTAAGCGAACAACTAAAAAAAGGAGGTGAATCAATACTTAAAATCCTCCAGATACTCTTCAACAAGTGCCTGGAGTTGGGAAATATTCCGGAGGACTGGAACAATGCGGTAGTAATTCTGCTTCATAAGAAGGGCGATAAAAGTGAACTTAAAAACTATCGACCAATAAGCCTACTCTCCCACCTTTACAAAACATTTATAAGGGTAATATCTAACAGACTTAGCAGCAAATTAGATGCATATTAGCCCATCGAGCAAGCCGGTTTCCCAAAAGGATATGGAACCAACGAACATCTACAATGCATTAAGTCATTGATTGAAAAGTGCAATGAATATTATATCCCACTCTTCCTCGCATTCGTTGATTATGAGAAGGCTTTCGATACCATCGAGATGTGGCCTGTTTCGGAGGCTTTGGATGACTGTCGCATTGATTCGAGATATTCTGGTCTAATTAAAACCATCTACGACTTCGCCACTATGACGCTGAAATTACAAGATTTATCCGACAAAATACCCATCAGACGTGGAGTGCGCCAGGGAGATACCTTGTCCCCCAAATTATTTACACTAGGTCTAGAAAACATCTTTAAAAACTTAGACTGGGCGGACAAAGGAGTAAATGTTGATGACAAAAGGCTGACGCACTTGCGCTTTGCGGATGATATTGTTTTAGTGGCCACTGAAGAGTCTGATATTGAAACAATGCTGAATCAGCTAAACAACATCTCCAAATCAACTGGTCTGCACATGAATATGATCATGACAAAAATCATGACAGATGATGTTCCACACCGGCTTGATATAGTCATCTACATCTACTTGGCACATAAACTAAAAATAGGCAAAGAAAACCAAGATGCAGAGACCAGAAGAAGAATAGGACTAGGCTGGGCAGCATTTGGGAAGCTGGATTTTATTCTAACCCACAAGACGTTCCCAAGAAAGTTGAAAGCGAGAATATTTGATTCAAGTATTGCACCGGTTCTCACATATGGCGCAAAAACCACAACATTTACCCAAGAAGCTGGCCGTTACGCAAAGATCAATGGAACGGAAAATGCTAGGCATAACGTTACGCCACAAGAAAAGGAACGAATGGGTGCGGAAGAAGACAGGTGTTGCGGACGTGGTGGAAAGAGTGGCGTAACAGAAATGGAGTTGGGCTGGGCATATCCTACGAACAACTGATGACAGTTGGTCTCACAGAATCCTGGTATGGAGACCAAGATACGGAAGGAGAAACATAGGCCGCCCCCCTAAAAGATGGAGTGACGATATCCGGGAAGTATCAGGAAGGAAATGGTTAAGTCTGGCGAGGAATAGAGAAGAATGGAAAGTTAAAAGGGAGGACTATGTCCAATTTTGGAAGAATAAAGTCTGAAAAAGAAGAAGAAGCACAAAAATTTCCAAATTTTACCGAAGCCCTATTTACAAAGCTACAATTTTCAAATTTGGTAATTTGTGATATCTTGTAAGAATATCAATTCAAACCAAGTTTCATCAAAAAGGCGGTCATTGCAAAAGACGCCACAAAATTTACAAATTTCAAAAATTCACGAAAGCCGTATTTACAAAGCTTCAATTTTGAAATTTGGGAATTTGTGATTTCTCGTAAGAATATCAAATGGTACCACGTTTTATCAAAATTATCCGTCGATCGGTTTGCCCGTAATTTCAAAAGGCGCAGAAAACACGCCAAATATTCACGCTAATACGGTAACTGATTTTCAATATCACATTGTAAAAGTAGACCTGGCATGTCAGCATTTCAAAACGTGAAAATTAAAAAAAATGGCACATGGCCGGAAAAAGGTTCGCCATCCCTCGTCTAGTTTGTCTAAAACTTTGAAAAAATCTCATAGCTTTGCTCCTAAGACAGTCAAGGAAGTAGCTGCACTAATTGCAAGTTTACTAACAGACAGACGGACGTACATTAATGTATTGTCTATCAGAATATTGCTAAAGGTTTGCTCTACAAACTTTGTTCACGAAATTTTTGTCAAAATTCTCTAGTTAGTCTAAATCTTTGAAAAAATCTCTTAGCTTTGTTCCTTAGACAACCAAGGAAGTAGCTGTACTATTTACAAGTTTACAAACAGACGGACGGACTTACATTAAAGCATAGTCTATCAAATAAATACTAAAGGCTTGCGCTACAAACTTCGTTAACGAAGTTTTTGTCTAAATTGTCCAGTTTGTCTAAATCTTTGAAAAAAACTCATAGCTTTGTTCCTAAGATAATCAAGAAAGTTGCTTCGCTAATTCCAAGTTTACAATAAGACAGACGGGCTTACATTAAAGTATTGTCTATCAAATTGATGCTAAAGGTTTACGCTACAAACTTTGTTCACGAAGTATTTGCCTAATGGTCTAGTTCAGTGGTGGCGAACCTATGGCACGCGTGCCACAGTTGACACGTAGGAAAATTTTATTGGCACGCAAACTATTACTCTCGCATGCTGAAAAAATGGCCGGAAAAAGGTTCGCCACCCCTGGTCTATTTTGTCTAAACCTTTGAAAAAATGACATAGCTTTGTTCCTAAGACAGTCAAGAAAGTAGCTGCACTATCTACAAGTTTAAAAACGGACGGACGGACTTACTTTAAAGCATTGTCTATCAAATTAATGCTAAAGGCTTGCGCTACAAACTTTGTTAACGAAGTTTTTGTCTAAATTGTCCAATTTGTCTAAATATTTGAAAAAATCTCATAGCTTTGTTCCTAAGCCAGTCAAGAAAGTTTCTTCGCTAATTCCAAGTTTACAATAATACAGACGGGCTTACATTAAAGTATTGTCTATCGAATTGATGCTAAAAGTTTACGCTACAAACTTTGTTCACGAAGTTTTTATCTAAATTGTCTAGTTTGTCTATATCTTTGAAAAAATCTCTTAGCTTTGTTGCTAAGACAGCCAAGGAAGTAGCTGCATTATTTACAAGTTTACAAACAGACGGACGGACTTACATTAAAGCATTGTCTATCAAATTAATGCTAAAGGCTTGCGCTACAAACTTTGTAAACAAAGTTTTTCTCTAAATTGTCCAATTTGTCTAAATCTTTGAAAAAATCTCATAGCTTTGTTCCTAAGATAATCAAGAAAGTTGCTTCGCTAATTCCAAGTTTACAATAAGACAGACGGGCTTACATTAAAGTATTGTCTATCAAATTGATGCTAAAGGTTTACGCTACAAACATTGTTCACGAAGTATTTGCCTAATGGTCTAGTTCAGTGGTGGCGAACCTATGGCACGCGTGCCACAGTTGACACGTAGGAAAATTTTATTGGCACGCAAACTATTACTCTCGCATGCTTAAAAAATGGCCGGAAAAAGGTTCGCCACCCCTGGTCTAGTTTGTCTAAATCTTTGAAAAAATCACATAGCTTTGTTCCTAAGACAGTCAAGAAAGTAGCTGCACTATTTACAAGTTTAAAAACGGACGGACGGACTTACATTAAAGCATTGCCTTTCAAATCAATGCTAAAGGCTTGCGCTACAAACTTTGTTAACGAAGTTTTTGTCTAAATTGTCTAATTTGTCTAAATATTTGAAAAAATCTCATAGCTTTGTTCCTAAGCCAGTCAAGAAAGTTTCTTCGCTAATTCCAAGTTTACAATAATACAGACGGACTTACATTAAAGTATTGTCTATCGAATTGATGCTACAAGTTTACGCTACAAACTTTGTTCACGAAGTTTTTATCTAAATTCTCTAGTTTGTCTAAATCTTTGAAAAAAAAAACATAGATTTGTTCCTAAGACAGTCAAGAAAGTAGCTGCAGTAATTGCTAGTTTATAAACAGACAGACGGACGTACATTAAAGTATTGTCTATCAGAATATTGCTAAAGGTTTACGCTACAAACTTTGTAGACGAAGTTTTTATCTAAATTGTCTAGTTTGTCTAAATCTTTGAAAAAAACCCATAGCTTCGTTCCTAAGACAGTCAAGAAAGTAGCTGCAGTAATTGCTAGTTTATAAACAGACAGACGGACGTACATTAAAGTATTGTCTATCAGAATATTGCTAAAGGTTTACGCTACAAACTTTGTAGACGAAGTTTTTATCTAAATTGTCTAGTTTGTCTAAATCTTTGAAAAAAACCCATAGCTTTGTTCCTAAACCAGTCAAGAAAGTAGCTGCAGTAATTGCTAGTTTATAAACAGACAGACAGACGTACATTAAAGTATTGTCTATCAGAATATTGCTAAAGGTTTACGCTACAAACTTTGTAGACGAAGTTTTTATCTAAATTGTCTAGTTTGTCTAAATCTTTGAAAAAAACCCATAGCTTTGTTCCTAAAACAGTCAAGAAAGTAGCTGCAGTAATTGCTAGTTTATAAACAGACAGACGGACGTACATTAAAGTATTGTCTATCAGAATATTGCTAAAGGTTTACGCTACAAACTTTGTAGACGCAGTTTTTATCTAAATTGTCTAGTTTGTCTAAATCTTTGAAAAAATCTCTTAGCTTTGTTGCTAAGACAGCCAAGGAAGTAGCTGCATTATTTACAAGTTTACAAACAGACGGACGGACTTACATTAAAGCATTGTCTATCAAATTAATGCTAAAGGCTTGCGCTACAAACTTTATTAACAAAGTTTTTCTCTAAATTGTCCAATTTGTCTAAATCTTTGAAAAAATCTCATAGCTTTGTTCCTCAGACAGTCAAGAAAGTTGTTGCGCTAATTCCAAGTTTACAAACGGACAGACGGGCTTACATTAAAGAATTGTCGCACAATTGAATAACCGCACGTATATGAGTGCTGTTATGAGTCCATTACAGACGCAAAATAGAAAATAGTATATTGAAGAACAAGTTCAATAAACGCGGTTTTTCAGCACGCGTTCATGTTTAAAAGACGAGCGTAGCGAGGAGTTTCTTAACGGACAAGTGCGAAAAACATCTTATGTACGAGTTTTATTATATTATTTTGCGCCCTTTTATGTCATTTCTAAATAAAAAAATCGACGAAATATTGTATCAAAATAACATTGTATATACAAAACTGTATCGCACTCGGCGAGTCATTAACGAACCCATATTAGTGCTTTAATGAGGTGCTTGACGTGCTTTAATAGACTCAAAACAGAAAAAAGCTTTTGAAAGGGTTATATTAAAGGCTTCCTGCGAAAATCTTTTAAAAGGGTTATATTAAAGGTTTCCTGCGTTTTGGAACAGGTTCTGGCTGCTGTTTAGGCCAAAACGTACAATTTTCGTCAAATTTCCTTAGACTTATTTAGAGCTGGTTGCACTTCAATGCCATACACGCCGCAACACCTATTGCGTACGTTATGCAAGGCATTAAATAATTTTTTTATTAAAAAAACAAAACTTTCTCCAAAAATTCTTCTCCTCTGGCGCGGTGTTTTACACATTACTCAAAACAAACACCCACCAAAATCCACCTCATATTTGGGTCACGCTATGTCACAATAAGAAAAATACTCAAAAACATCCAAAACTTCAATCAAAGAAAAATGTCTGGAATGACTTACACGTTTACACTGGCTCAAACTAAATGGCTAGTCTAGACTAAATCACTTGAATTGCACATACAGACTGAGTAGCTTAACTTAAGTTACGCTAAATGTGTAGCTAAATCTATAACACTATTCTAACTAAAACTAAATCACTATTCTGAACTAAGTTACACGTTTAGACCAAATCATTAGCTTAAACTAAGACAAAATCAACCCTACAACCCGACACATACAACCCTAGACAAAATCACAAATTTAAAGTAACCCTGGTGCAAATGAGTTGCCGTCGAAGTGTCACCGAAGTGTCGGTAATGCTTTAGCGAAGTGTCGACAAACTGTCAGCGAAATGTCTTTTGGAACATTTAAATTGTACGGTGACATTTCTCTGAACTGATGTCGGTAATGCGTCAAGTGTCAGGGAAGTGTCTTTTGAAACACTGAAATTGTACAATCTTGTCTAGTCTTGTTGTAATGCTAATGCGTCAACGAAGTGTCGACCAAGTGCCAGGGAAGTGTCTTTTGGAACATTGAAATTGTACAGTGATATTCCTTTGAACTAATTGTCTGTGAAGTGTCGTCAAAGTGCCGGCTAAGTGTTGACATTCAAGCAATCGAAGCATCACTGTAGTTTCGTTGAAGTGCTACATTATAAAGTGTCGTCGAAGTGTCATTTCGCTGAACTGTTTGTTCGAAGTGTCGGGAATGCGTCAACGAAATGTTAGGGAAGTGTCTTTTGGAACACTAAAATTGTACAATCTCGTCTTGTCTAGTATTGTTATCGGTAATGCGTCAACGAAGTGTTGACCAAGTTCCAGGGAAGTGTCTTTTCGAACATTCAAATTGTGTAGTGATATTCCGCTGAACTGTTTGTCTGTGAAGTGTCGTCAAAGTGGCGGCTAAGTGTTGACATCCCTGCAAACGAATCATCAGTGCAGCTTGGTTGAAGTGTTACATTATAAGGTGTCGTCGAAGTGTCATTTCACTGAACTGTTTGTTCGAAGTGGCGGTAATGCGCCAACGAAGTGTCAGGGAAGTGTCTTTTGAAACACTAAAATTGTACAATCTTGTCTAGTCTTGTTGTCGGTAATGCGTCAACGAAGTGTCGACCAAGTGTCAGGGAGGTGTCTTTTGGAACATTCAAATTGTACAGGGATATTCCGCTGAACTGATGATCTGTGAAGTGTCGTGAAAGTGTCAGCTAAGTGTTGACATTCGTGCAATCGAATCATCAGTGTAGCTTCGTTGAAGTGTTACATTATAAAGTGTCATTGAAGTGTCATTTCGTTGAACTATTTGTTCGAAGTGGCGGTAATGCGTCAACGAAGTGTCAGGGAAGTACAATATCTAATTACAATAAATGACTCGTATAATAAATGAATGTACATTTGTGTGTACAATGAGTGTACACGCAAATGAAGTAAAATAAGTCACTTGTACAATATTGTCACGTCTAGTATTGTGGTCAATAATGCGTCAATAAAGTGTCGACCAAGTGTCAGGGAAGTGTCTTTTGGTACATTGAAATTGTACAGTGATATTCCGCTGAACTAAATGTCTATCAAGTATCGTCAAAGTGTCGGCTAAGTGTTGACATTCGTGCAAACGAAGCATGAGTGTAGTTTCGTTGAAGTGTTACATTATAATGTTAAAGTTAAAGTGTCGTCTAAGTGTCGGTAATGCGTCGACGAAGTGTCAAGGAAGTGTCTTTTTGAACACTGAAATTATACAATATTGTCTTGTCTTGTTGTCGGTAATGCGTCAACGAAGTGTCGACCAAGTGCCAGGGAAGTGCCTTTTGGAACATTGAAATTGTACAGTGATATTCCGCTGAACTGATTGTCTGTAAAATGTCGTCAAAGTGTCGGCTAAGTGTTAATATTCGTGCAATCAAAGCATCAGAGTAGTTTCGTTGAAGTGTCGTCAAAGTGTCATTTAGCTGAAATATTTGTTCAAAGTGTCGGTAATGCGTCAACGAACTGTCAGGGAAGTGTTTTAAAACACTGAAACTGTACAATCTTCTCTTGTCTAGTCTTCGCGTCAACGAAGTGTCGACCAAGTGTCAGGGCAGTGTCTTTTGGAACGTTAAATTTGTACGGTGACAATTCGCTGAACTAATTGTCCGAAGTGTCGGTAATGCGTCAACGAAGTGCCACGGAAGTGTCTCTTGGGACACTGAAATTTTACAGTGATATTCCACCGAACTGATTGTCTGTGAAGTGTCGGCTAAGTGTTGACATTCGCGCAATCGAAGCATCAGAGTTGTTTCGTTGAAGTGTTAAATTATAAACTGCAGTCGAAGTGTCGGAGAAGTGTTAATATTGTTGTGTCATCATCATCACTAAAGTCTTGTTGAAAAGTTTTATTATAAAGATATTTGTGCCAGCTGACACTTCGCTTGTTTCGGAAACACTTCGTTGCGCTTCGATGACACTTCGCTTGTCTTGGAAAGACTTTGTTACACTTCGATGACATTTCGTTGCACTTGGACGACACTTCACAAAACACTTCATTTTCACCAGGGAAGCTACACATATACACTAAGTCACTGCTCTAGACTAAATCACTAGACTAGTCTACATAAAGTTTATTTAATCAATAAGCAGACTAAATCACTGGAATAGACTAAGCAATGTTTATTTAATTATTAAATAGACTAAATCACTAGACTGGATCAAAGAACTAGACTAAGCAATGTTTATTGAATTACTAAATAGACTAAATCACTAGACTAGATCAAAGAACTAGACTAAGTTATATTTATGGAATTATTGAATAGACTAAATCACTAGACTAGATCAAAGAACTAGACTAAGTTATATTTATGGAATTATTGAATAGACTAAATCACTAGACTAGATCAAAGAAGTAGACTAAGCAATGTTTATTGAATAACTGAATAGACTAAATCACTAGACTAGATCAAAGAAGTAGACTAAGCTATATTCATGGAATTGTTAAATAGACTAAATCTCTAGACTAGACCAAGGAACTAGACTAGACAATGTCTATTGAATTATTAAATAGACTAAATCACTAGGCTAGATCAAAGAACTAGACTAAGCAATGTTTATTGAATTACTAAATAAACCAAACTACTAGACTACATCAAAGAACTAGACTAAGCAATGTTTATTGAATTATTAAATAGACTAAATCACTAGACTAGATCAAAGAAGTAGACTAAGCAATGTTTATTAAATAACTAAATAGACTAAATCACTAGACTAGATCAAAGAACTAGACTAAGCTATATTCATGGAATTGATAAATAGACTAAATCTCGAGACCAGACCAAGGAACTAGACTAGACAATGTCTATTGAATTATTAAATAGACTAAATCACTAGACTAGATCAAAGAAGTAGACTAAGCAATGTTTATTGAATAACTAAATAGACTAAATCACTAGACTAGATCAAAGAAGTAGACTAAGCTATATTTATGGAATTATTGAATAGACTAAATCACTAGACTAGATCAAAGAACTAGACTAAGTTATATTTATGGAATTATTGAATAGACTAAATCACTAGACTAGATCAAAGAAGTAGACTAAGCAATGTTTATTGAATAACTAAATAGACTAAATCACTAGACTAGATCAAAGAAGTAGACTAAGCTATATTTATGGAATTATTGAATAGACTAAATCACTAGACTAGATCAAAGAACTAGACTAAGTTATATTTATGGAATTATTGAATAGACTAAATCACTAGACTAGATCAAAGAAGTAGACTAAGCAATGTTTATTGAATAACTAAATAGACTAAATCACTAGACTAGATCAAAGAAGTAGACTAAGCTATATTTATGGAATTATTGAATAGACTAAATCACTAGACTAGATCAAAGAACTAGACTAAGTTATATTTATGGAATTATTGAATAGACTAAATCACTAGACTAGATCAAAGAAGTAGACTAAGCAATGTTTATTGAATAACTAAATAGACTAAATCACTAGACTAGATCAAAGAAGTAGACTAAGCTATATTTATGGAATTATTGAATAGACTAAATCACTAGACTAGATCAAAGAACTAGACTAAGTTATATTTATGGAATTATTGAATAGACTAAATCACTAGACTAGATCAAAGAAGTAGACTAAGCAATGTTTATTGAATAACTGAATAGACTAAATCACTAGACTAGATCAAAGAAGTAGACTAAGCTATATTCATGGAATTGTTAAATAGACTAAATCTCTAGACTAGACCAAGGAACTAGACTAGACAATGTCTATTGAATTATTAAATAGACTAAATCACTAGACTAGACTAGGGAACTAAACTAAGCTATATTTATGGAATTATTAAATAGACTAAATCTGTAAACTAGACCAAGGAACTAGACTAGACAATGTCTACTGAATTATTAAATAGACTAAATCACTGGACTAGATCAAAGAACTAGACTAAGCAATGTTTATTGAATTACTAAATAGACTAAATCGCTAGACTAGATCAAAGAACTAGACTAAGCAATGTTTATTGAATTAATAAATAGACCAAATCACTAGACTAGATCAAAGAACTAGACTAAGTTATATTTATGGAATTATTTAATAGACTAAATTACTAGACTAGACCAAGGAACTAGACTAGGCAATGTCTATTGAATTATAAAATAGACTAAATCACTAGACTAGACCAAGGAACTAGACTGGGTAATGTCTATTGAATTCTTAAATAGACTAAATCACTAGACTAGACTAAGGAACTAAACTAGGCAATGTGTATTGAATTAATAAATAGACCAAATCACTAGACTAGATCAAAGAACTAGACTAAGCTATATTTATGGAATTATTTAATAGACTAAATCACTAGACTAGACCAAGGAACTAGACTAGGCAATGTCTATTCAATTATTAAATAGACTAAATCACTAGACTAGATCAAAGAACTAGACTAAGCTATATTCATGGAATTGATAAATAGACTAAATCTCTAGACTAGATCAAAGAACTAGACTAAGCTATATTCATGGAATTGATAAATAGACTAAATCTCTAGACTAGACCAAGGAACTAGACTAGACAATGTCTATTGAATTATTAAATAGACTAAATCACTAGACTAGATCAAAGAACTAGACTAAGCTATATTCATGGAATTGATAAATAGACTAAATCTCTAGACTAGATCAAAGCACTAGACTAAGCTATATTCATGGAATTGTTAAATAGACTAAATCTCTATACTAGACCAAGGAACTAGACTAGGCAATGTCTATTGAATTATTAAATATACGAAATTACTAGACTAGATCAAAGAACTAGACTAAGCTATATTTATAGAATTATTGAATAGACTAAATCAGTAGACTAGACCAAGGAACTTGACTAGGCAATGTCTATTGAATTATTAAATAGACAAAATCACTAGACTAGATCAAAGAAGTAGACTAAGCAATGTTTATTCAATTACTAAATAGACTAAATCAATAGACTAGATCAAAGAACTAGACTAAGCTATATTCACAGAATTATTAAATAGACTAAATCTCTAGACTAGACCAAGGAACTAGACTAGGCAATGTCTATTGAATTAATAAATAGACTAAATCACTAGACTAGACTAAGGAACTAAACTAAGCTATATTTATGGAATTATTAAATAGACTAAATCTCTAGACTAGACCAAGGAACTAGACTAGACAATGTCTACTGAATTATTAAATAGACTAAATCACTGGACTAGATCAAAGAACTAGACTAAGCAATGTTTATTGAATTACTAAATAGACTAATTCGCTAGACTAGATTAAAGAACTAGACTAAGCAATGTTTATTGAATTGATAAATAGACCAAATCACTAGACTAGATCAAAGAACTAGACTAAGCTATATTTATGGAATTATTTAATAGACTAAATCACTAGACTAGACCAAGGAACTAGACTAGGCAATGTCTATTGAATTATAAAATAGACTAAATCACTAGACTAGACCAAGGAACTAGACTGGGTAATGTCTATTGAATTCTTAAATAGACTAAATCACTAGACTAGACTAAGGAACTAAACTAGGCAATGTGTATTGAATTAATAAATAGACCAAATCACTAGACTAGATCAAAGAACTAGACTAAGCTATATTTATGGAATTATTTAATAGACTAAATCACTAGACTAGACCAAGGAACTAGACTGGGTAATGTCTATTGAATTCTTAAATAGACTAAATCACTAGACTAGGCTAAGGAACTAAACTAGGCAATGTGTATTGAATTATTAAATAGACTAAATCACTAGACTAGATCAAAGAAGTAGACTAAGCAATTTTTATTGAATTACTAAATAGACTAAATCAATAGACTAGATCAAAGAACTAGACTAAGCTATATTCACGGAATTATTAAATAGACTAAATCTCTAGACTAGACCAAGGAACTAGACTAGGCAATGTGTATTGAATAATTAAATAGACTACATCACTAGATCAAAGAACTAGACTAAGCAATGTTTATTAAATTATTAAATAGACTAAATCAATAGACTAGATCAAAGAACTATACTAAGCAATGTTTAATGAATTATTAAATAGACTATATCACTAGACTAGATCAAAAAACGAGACTAAGCAATGTTTACTGAATTATTAAATAGACTAAATCACTGTACTAGATCAAATAACAAAGGACTTGATCAAAGAACTAAAAAAACCTAACCTAACCTAAACAAGATTTGAAAGAAACAACTTACAATATGCTTAACACTTTCAAAACGAACCCAAACCGCCTCAAATTACAAAATCTGTCACTATCACTAATTCTTCACTAAATCCGATCACTAATCCTCAACAGCATCAACGATCAACACAACCGTCCGCTTGACCCGCTTACGAATAATTGACTGCCTTATTCCGAATTTTTGGCTCACGTGTATTTACCTTTTTCGCTGACCGCTCACTCGTCACAAAAACGCCGAAGATCAAACAAAAGGAAAACCACAGACGAAGAGGAAACGCGAAAACGGTGCGGGACATTCGCGTCCGTAATTGCCCAATAAATGAAATGACTTCGAAATCGCGTAAATCGCAAATTCGCGCTCGTCAAGTGAAACGGAAAACAACAGCTTTTGGGTTTTATTTGCGTTTAATTGAGTTTGTAATTGCCAGGCATTAGGTTTAACTACAAATTGCTAGACTAGACGAAAAGTTACAACTTACGACGAGTTTTATAAATCAGAAAACGTTATTAATACTAAACAACAATAATAATACTATAAAAGCTAAGTTTAGTTAGCTAATACTAAAAAAACACTAAACAAGATTAGAATAGAACTAGAATAAATCAGACAACATTGTAAATACTAGCTAATACTAAACAAGAACAGACTAAAACCACTAGAATAAAGGCCGATTCTCATATACGCGACCCTCAGCTACGCGACGTCACGCGATAACGCCTGTCAAATAATGATTCCATTGTTTTAAATGGGCACGTTCTCACTATGGCTATGCGACGTGTCCATTTAAAGATCGATTCTTATATACGCGACATTCAGCTACGCGACGTCACGCGACATCGCCTGTCAAATAATGATTACATTGTTTTAAATGGGCACGTTGTCACTATGGCTACGCGACAGCTAAGCGACGTGCCCATTTAAAAAAATGTAAACATTATTTGACAGGCGATGTCGCACAACGTCGCGTAGCTGAGTGTCGCGCATATGGGAATCGACTTTAAATCAGACAACGTTTTACATATTTACTAGCAAATACTAAACAAGTTCAGACAAGACTAGATCAGATAAAATCAGGCTGTAGCAGACAAACTTAGAGAGGACTAGGTGAAACTGGTTAAAACTAGACACGCAAGACTAACACGAATTACATGTTACAACTTGTATAACATATAATTCGTGTTTCCTCATTATTTGTAGGACCAAGTTTTTGGTGTTCCGTGTTGCGGAAACTCGCGCTTTAATTGCAAAAAGTAAACGCAGAAATGTTTACATAAAAAAACGAAAGTCTACAATAGAAGGAAAAACAACGACATTTTGAAACAGTTTATAGCTCAATTATTGTCTTGTAGGTTTAGTCTTCTATAGTCTTATCTGTATCGTCTTGTCTATCTAGTCTTAGTCTGTCTAGTCTTGTTTGTCTTGTCTTGTCTGTCTAGTCTTGTCTGTCTAGTCTTGTTTGTCTAGTCTTGTATGTCTAGTCTTGTCCGTCTAGTCTTGTCTGTCTAGTTTTGTCTGTCTCGTCTGTCTAGAATTGCCTGTCTAGTCTTGTCCGTCTAGTCTTGTCTGTCTAGTCTTATCTGTCTAGTCTTGTCTGTCTAGCCTTGTCTGTCTAATCTTGTCTGTCTAGTCTCTCTAGTCTTGTCTGTCTAGTCTGTCTAATCTTGTCTCTCTAGTCTTGTCTATCTAGACTTGTTTGTCTAGTCTTGTCTGTCTCATCTTGTCTGTCTAGTCTTGTCTGTCTCGTATGTCTAGATTTGCCTGTCTAGTCTTGTCTGTCCAGTCTTGTCTGTCTAGTCTTGTCTGTCTAGCCTTGTCTGTCTAATCTTGTCTGTCTAGCCTCTCTAGTCTTGTCTGTCTAGTCTGTCTAATCTTGTCTCTCTAGTCTTGTCTATCTAGACCTGTTTGTCTAGTCTTGTCTGTCTCATCTTGTCTGTCTAGTCTTGTCTGTCTACTCTTGTCTTTCTAGTCTTGTCTCTCTAGTCTTCTCTGTCTAGACTTGTCTGTCTAATCCTGTCTGTCTAGTCTTGTCTGTCTAATCTTGTCTGTCTAGTCTTGTCTGTCTAGTCTTGTCTGTCTAGTCTTGTCTGTCTAGTCTGTCTAGTCTTGTCTGTCTAGTCTTGTCTGTCTAGTCTTGTCTGTCTAGCCTTGTCTGTCTAATCTTGTCTGTCTAGTCTGTCTAATCTTGTCTCTCTAGTCTTGTCTATCTAGACTTGTTTGTCTAGTCTTGTCTGTCTCATCTTGTCTGTCTAGTCTTGTCTGTCTAATCTTGTCTGTCTAGTCTTGTCTGTCTAGTCTTGTCTGTCTAGTCTTGTCTGTCTAGTTTTGTCTGTCTAGTATTGTCTGTCTAGTCTTGTCTGTCTAGTCTTGTCTGTCTAGTCTTGTCTGTCTAGTCTTGTCTGTCTAGCCTTGTCTGTCTAATCTTGTCTGTCTAGCCTCTCTAGTCTTGTCTGTCTAGTCTGTCTAATCTTGTCTCTCTAGTCTTGTCTATCTAGACTTGTTTGTCTAGTCTTGTCTGTCTCATCTTGTCTGTCTAGTCTTGTCTGTCTAATCTTGTCTGTCTAGTCTCGTCTGTCTAGTCTTGTCTGTCTAGTCTTGTCTGTCTAGTTTTGTCTGTCTAGTCTTGTCTGTCTAGTCTTGTCTGTCTAGTCTTGTCTGTCTAGTCTTGTCTGTCTAGCCTTGTCTGTCTAATCTTGTCTGTCTAGCCTCTCTAGTCTTGTCTGTCTAGTCTGTCTAATCTTGTCTCTCTAGTCTTGTCTATCTAGACTTGTTTGTCTAGTCTTGTCTGTCTCATCTTGTCTGTCTAGTCTTGTCTGTCTAGTCTTGTCTTTCTAGTCTTGTCTCTCTAGTCTTGTCTGTCTAGACTTGTCTGTCTAATCCTGTCTGTCTAGTCTTGTCTGTCTAATCTTGTCTGTCTAGTCTTGTCTGTCCAGTCTTGTCTGCCTAGTTTTGTCTGTCTAGTCTTGTCTGTCTAGTCTTGTCTGTCTAGTCTTGTCTGTTTAGTCTTGTGAGTCTAGTCTTGTCTGTCTAGTCTTGTCTGTCTAGTCTTGTCTGTCTAGTCTTGTCTGTCTAGTCTTGTCTGTCTAGTCTTGTCTGTCTAGTCTTGTCTGTCTAGTCTTGTCTGTCTAGTCTTGTCTGTCTAGTCTTGTCTGTCTAGTCTTGTCTGTCTAGTCTTGTCTGTCTAGTCTTGTCTGTCTAGTCTTGTTTGTCTAGCCTTGTCTGTCTAGTCTTGTCTATCTAGTCTTGTCTGTCGAGTCTTATATGTCTATTCATACCAATATCGCAGTTTATGTTATTGCAATTTTTGTTATGTTTTGTTCACATGCAGTGAAACGTGCGTAACAAACAGATTCTTTTCTTTTTTTAGCAAGCGGTTACATAACAAGATAAATTTGCGTAAATATTGTTGCTATTATCCGGTTTTCCTCTTAATTGATTTTGTGTCAGTCGAGTTTTAAGAAAGCCATTAAAACCGGTGAACAGTCAAAACAAGATATCGCGTGCAATTTGAGTCCAGTTTTTATGGAAATATAAGTGGACGGGTTAGACTGGACTGGAAGACACGACAAAATTTGATTAAACTAGACAGACAACAATAAACTGGATTAGATTAGACAGACAAGACTACACAATACTCAGCAGATGAGAATAAGCAAAGATTGGAAACTATGAATGGACGTGTATTTTTAATTCGCAATGTTTTGATTTGTGTATTTATTGGGCGGCAATTTAATTATTGCCAATTAGGGAAATTTATTTATAAGACAACAATAAAGCAATTACAGACTATCTATCATTTAAAACGTTTTTGCAACAACAATTTTATAATTTATTTTTAACCATCTAGAGTTGTCTTGTCCAATTTTCTTATGTTAACTTTTCTTCTCGAATATTATATGTCTAGTCTTACCTGTCTGTCTAGTCTTGTCTGTCTAATCTTGTCTGTCTAATCTTGTCTGTCTAGTCTTGTCTGTCTAGTCTTGTCTGTCTAGTCTTGTCTGTCTAGTCTTGTCTGTCTAGTCTTGTCTATTTATTCTTCTCTGTCTAGTCTTGTCTGTCTAGTTTTGTGTGTCTAGTCTTGCCTGTCTAGTCTTATCTATCTAGTCTTGTCTGTCTAGTCTTGTCTGTCTAGTCTTGTCTGTCTAGTCTTGTCTGTCTAGGCTTGTCTGTCTAGTCTTGTCTGTCTAGTCTTTTCTGTCTAGTCTTGTCTGTCTAGTCTTGTCTGTCTAGTCTTGTCTGTCTAGCCTTGTCTGTCTAGTTTTGTCTGTCTAGTCTTGTCTGTCTAGTCTTGTCTGTCTAGTTTTGTCTGTCTAGTCTAGTCTGTCTAGTCTTGTCTGTCTAGTCTTGTCTGTCTAGACTTGTCTGTCTAGTCTCGTCTCTCTAGTCTTGTCTGTCCAGTCTTGTCTGTCTAGTCTTGTCTGTCTAGTCTTGCCTGTCTAGTCTTGTCTGTCTTGTCTTGTCTGTCTAGTCTTGTCTGTCTAGTCTTGTCTGTCTAGACCTGTCTGTCTAGTCTTGTCTGTCTTGTCTTGTCTGTCCAGTCTTGTCTGTGTAGTCTTGTCTTTCAAGTCTTGTCTGTCTAGTTTTGTCTGTCTAGTCTTGTCTGTCTAGTCTTGTCTGTCTATTCTTATCTGTCTAGTCTTGTCTGTCTAGTCTTGTCTGTCTAGTCTTGACTGTCTAGTCTTGTCTGTCTAGTCTTGTCCGTCTAGTCTTGTCTGTTTAGACTTGTCTGTCTGTTAGGTGGATTAGTGTACACTTGTTGCCTCATAATTATTTAAGAAAAACATTCACCGTATGGGCAGAAGAAAAGCTTCTTGGCAAAATTAATAAACATTTGAATAATAATTGACAATTAATAACAACGGCCAGAATCATAAATTACAGACAGTAACAAGACATCTTACACAATTCATTGAGTAATAGTTTACAACAGACGTGAATGTAGTAATCTGTGTATACTTTGTGGTCGGACAAGGCTTCATAGACAAGACTAGACACACAAATTTATTCAGGCAAAACAACGTAAATTAGACAAACAGTACTACACCGACAATACTAGACAGACTGAGAAGACTAGAAAAGACAGGCCAGACTTTATAGACAAGATTAGATAGACGAGATAGATTTATAGACAAGATAGATTTTTAGACAGACAAACCTAAATTTGACTCTCTGAAAAGACTAGACAGACAAGACTAGACTGCTACGTTTTAATTGATTTGTGAGGCAATAAAGAAAGTGTCTGTCTGCCGGCAAGTTTTTGAAACTTGCAGCGATGTTTGTAATTTCGCCCAACGGATGGATGGACAGGCATTCTTGCGCTGCAATTTCGAAGCAACGCAATTGCGACTTCCTTGATTACGTTTGTCTTGTAATATCAAGTTGCAAAATTGCTAATTAACGAAACAAGTTAAGAAATGTCGCAAATCTAAACATATCTTAACATAATTACTGCGCACATATTGGCTGCGCGTAGCCAGAAGTAGTGTAGCGAATATACGTGGCTGCGTCATTCTTCACGCACTTGTCGTAGCAGCCAGACGTATTTTGTGTTCTGAAACTTTTTCATAAAATGACTCTCGATCTGGAGAAACGTGGATTGGCTGTACACTTATTTTGTCCGTCGCACCCTGGCTGCCTAGTGCATGGGATGCCGTCGACCATATTATCCGAAACCTTTTCAACTTCAAATTGGGAACAAACAACTACAAATTAGGAACAAACTATTTCAAACTGGAACAAACAACTTCAAATTGGGAACAAAGAACTTCGAATTGGGAACAAACAACTTCAAATTGAGAACAAAGAACTTCGAATTATAAACAACCAATTTCAAATTGGAACAAACAACTTCAAATTGGAAATAAACAACTTCAAATTGGGAACAAGCAATTTCATATTGGGAACAAACAACTTCAAATTGGGAACAAAGAACTTCTATTTGGGAACAAACTATTTCAAATTGGAACAAACCACTTCAAATTGGAAACAAACAACTTCAAATTGGGAACAATCAATTTCAAATTGGGAACAAACAACTTCAAATTGGGAACAAAGAACTTCGAATTGGGAACAAACAATTTCAATTTGATTATTAATGATTTACATGGCAGAAACCAATTTTAATTTATTTATATCAAGAAGAAAGGGGCGATCAAAGAAAGAAACTCGTTGCTCATATATTTCTGCTAACTGGAAAGGAGCAAATATTCATGTCATCGGATGTATAGGGAATATGAGGTTGATTTAACATGAAATTAGAGATGGAGTAGATTTATCATGAAATTAGAGAAATTAGAATTAGAGAGAACAGAAGCAAATGAATTTGGACGACATTGCCTTCGTTTTCCTGAAAATATGTATGAGTCAAAAGTTATATTGAAAATTGATAATGCTCCTTGTCATAATTCATCGAAGAAGTTTTTCATGAAGATGCATTTAATGGCCATCAAATACTGAGGCTTGGTCCATACATGTTAATGTATAATGCTAGCGAACATGTCAGCCTTAAAAGCCGACGATAAAAGAGATTTGGCCGTTTAAATGCCAAATATTCTGGATGGAGAGGACAGAGCAAATATTACTCAAGCCGAGTATCTTCCCCAGCGGCTAAATGTTATTTTAATTAACAATTTACGGAACTGGACTGTGGATAAATACTCCAAATACGTTGCACATATTCTTGCCTGATGCTTTAAATATGATTGACGCTAATTTCTAATTATTATTATTACGTTAATTAATTAAATTGTGTCCTTTCTTTATAATTTAATGAAAAAATATATCTCACGAAACATAATGTAATGTTAAAAAAGTAATTTAAGATTAAATTGTGTATTTGCTTTTTTTCAATTTAAAATTGTTTGTTCTCAATTTGAAATTGTTTCTTTTCAATTTGAAATTGTTTGTTCCCAATTTGAAATTGTTTGTTCCCAATTTGAAATTGTTTCTTCCCAATTTGAAATCGTTTGTTCAAAATTTTAAATTGTTTCTTCCCAATTTGAAATTGTTTCTTTTCAATTTGAAATTGTTTGTTCCCAATTTGAATTTTTTTCTTCCCAATTTGAAATTACTTGTTAACAATTTTAAATTTTTTCTTCCCAATTTGAAATTGTTTGTGCCCAATTTGAAATTGTTTGTTCCCAATTTGAAATTGTTTCTTCCCAATTTGAAATCGTTTGTTCCCAATTTGAATTTTTTTCTTCCCAATTTGAAATTGTTTCTTTCCAATTTGAATTCGTTTGTTCAAAATTTGAAATTGTTTCTTCCCAATTTGAAATTGTTTGTGCCCAATTTGAAATTGTTTCTTCCCAATTTGAAATTGTTTCTTTTCAATTTGAAATTGTTTGTTCCCAATTTGAAATTGTTTCTTCCCAATTTTAAATTACTTGTTAACAATTTTAAATTTTTTCTTCCCAATTTGAAATTGTTTGTGCCCAATTTGAAATTGTTTGTTCCCAATTTGAAATTGTTTCTTTTCAATTTGAAATTGTTTGTTCCCAATTTGAAATTGTTTCTTCCCAATTTTAAATTACTTGTTAACAATTTTAAATTTTTTCTTCCCAATTTGAAATTGTTTGTGCCCAATTTGAAATTGTTTGTTCCCAATTTGAAATTGTTTCTTCCCAATTTGAAATCGTTTGTTCCCAATTTGAATTTTTTTCTTCCCAATTTGAAATTGTTTCTTTCCAATTTGAATTCGTTTGTTCAAAATTTGAAATTGTTTCTTCCCAATTTGAAATTGTTTGTGCCCAATTTGAAATTGTTTCTTCCCAATTTGAAATTGTTTCTTTTCAATTTGAAATTGTTTGTTCCCAATTTGAAATTGTTTCTTCCCAATTTTAAATTACTTGTTAACAATTTTAAATTTTTTCTTCCCAATTTGAAATTGTTTGTGCCCAATTTGAAATTGTTTCTTCCCAATTTGAAATTGTTTCTTTTCAATTTGAAATTGTTTGTTCCCAATTTGAAATTGTTTCTTCCCAATTTTAAATTACTTGTTAACAATTTTAAATTTTTTCTTCCCAATTTGAAATTGTTTGTGCCCAATTTGAAATTGTTTGTTCCCAATTTAAAATTGTTTCTTCCCAATTTGAAATCGTTTGTTCCCAATTTGAATTTTTTTCTTCCCAATTTGAAATTGTTTCTTTTCAATTTGAAATTGTTTGTTCCCAATTTGAATTTTTTTCTTCCCAATTTGAAATTGTTTCTTCCCAATTTGAATTCGTTTGTTCAAAATTTGAAATTGTTTCTTCCCAATTTGAAATCGTTTGTTCCCAATTTGAATTTTTTTCTTCCCAATTTGAAATTGTTTCTTCCCAATTTGAATTCGTTTGTTCAAAATTTGAAATTGTTTCTTCCCAATTTGAAATTGTTTGTGCCCAATTTGAAATTGTTTCTTCCCAATTTGAAATTGTTTCTTTTCAATTTGAAATTGTTTGTTCCCAATTTGAAATTGTTTCTTCCCAATTTTAAATTACTTGTTAACAATTTTAAATTTTTTCTTCCCAATTTGAAATTGTTTGTGCCCAATTTGAAATTGTTTGTTCCCAATTTGAAATTGTTTCTTTTCAATTTGAAATTGTTTGTTCCCAATTTGAAATTGTTTCTTCCCAATTTTAAATTACTTGTTAACAATTTTAAATTTTTTCTTCCCAATTTGAAATTGTTTGTGCCCAATTTGAAATTGTTTCTTCCCAATTTGAAATTGTTTCTTTTCAATTTGAAATTGTTTGTTCCCAATTTGAAATTGTTTCTTCCCAATTTTAAATTACTTGTTAACAATTTTAAATTTTTTCTTCCCAATTTGAAATTGTTTGTGCCCAATTTGAAATTGTTTGTTCCCAATTTAAAATTGTTTCTTCCCAATTTGAAATCGTTTGTTCCCAATTTGAATTTTTTTCTTCCCAATTTGAAATTGTTTCTTTTCAATTTGAAATTGTTTGTTCCCAATTTGAATTTTTTTCTTCCCAATTTGAAATTGTTTCTTCCCAATTTGAATTCGTTTGTTCAAAATTTGAAATTGTTTCTTCCCAATTTGAAATTGTTTGTGCCCAATTTGAAATTGTTTCTTCCCAATTTGAAATTGTTTCTTTTCAATTTGAAATTGTTTGTTCCCAATTTGAATTTTTTTCTTCCCAATTTGAAATTGTTAACAATTTTAAATTTTTTCTTCCCAATTTGAAATTGTTTGTTCCCAATTTGAAATTGTTTCTTCCCAATTTGAAATTGTTTGTTCCCAATTTGAAATTGTTTCTTCCCAATTTAAAATTGTTTCTTTTAAATTTGAAATTGTTTGTTCCCAATTTGAATTTTTTTCTTCCCAATTTGAAATTGTTTGTTCCCAATATGAAATTGTTTCTTCCCAATTTGAAATCGTTTGTTCCCAATATGAAATTGTTTATTCCCAATTTTAAATTGTTTATTCACAATTTGACGTTGAAAAGGTTTCGGATAATATGATCCACGGCATCCCATGCACTAGGCAGCCAGGGTGCGACGGACAAAATATGTGTACAGCCAATCCACGATTTTCCGGATCGAAAGCCATTTTGTGAAAAAGTTTCGGAACACAAAATACGTCTGGCTGCTACGACAAGTGCGTGGAGACTGACGGCAGCCACATACAATCGCTACACTCGCTCTGGCTACGCGCTGCCAATGAGCTACCTTTTAATCACACGTGTTCTAATGGTTGTCGCAGCCAGGAATTCGTTGCCGCTTAGTGCGCGGGCTCCCATATGCCGTCATGTGCGTGGAGACTAACGATATCTACATACATTCGCTACACCCGCTCTGGCTACGCGCTGCCAATGAGCTACCTTTTAATCACGCGTGTTCTAATGGTCTGTCAAAATCCTTTTCAACGTCAAATTGTGAATAAACAATTTAAAATTGGGAATAAACAATTTCAAATTGGTAAGAAACTATTTCAAATTGGGAACAAACGATTTCAAATTGGAAAGAAACAATTTCATATTGGGAACAAACAATTTCAAATTGGGAAAAAAAAAATTCAAATTGGGAACAAACAATTTCAAATTGGGAAGCAACAATTTCAAATTGAAAAGAAACAATTTTAAATTGGGAAGAAACAATTTCAAATTTTGTCGCAGCCAGGAATTTGTTGCCGCCTAGTGCGCGGGCTCTCATATGCCATCATTTGTTAGACTGGCTGCGCAGCCAGGCTGTATAGTGCGCGGGATGCATTAATCTCCACTTGTCAATCCACGTTTCTCCGCATCGAAAGTCATTTTGTGAAAAAGTTTCGGAACACAAAATACGTCTGGCTGCTACGACAAGTGCGTGGAGACTGACGGCAGCCACATACAATCGCTACACTCCCTCTGGCTACGCGCTGCCATTGAGCTACCTTTTAATCACGCGTGTTCTAATGGCTGTCGCAGCCAGGAATTCGTTGCCGCTTAGTGCGCGGGCTCCCATGTGCCGTCATGTGCGTGGAGACTGACGACAGCCACATATGTTCGCTACACTCGCTCTGGCTATGCGCTGCCATTGAGCTACCTTTTAATCACGCGTGTTCTAACGGCTGTCTCAGCCAGGATTTGTTGCCGCTTCGTGCGCGGGCTCCCATTTGCCGTCATGTGCGTGGAGACTGACGACAGCCACATACAGTCGCTAGACTCGCTCTGGCTAAGCGCTGCCAATGAGCTACCTTTCAATCACGCGTGTTCTAATGGCTGTCGCAGACAGGAATTTGTTGCCGACTAGTGCGCGGGCTCTTATATGCCGCCATGTGTTAGACTGGCTGCGCAGCCAGGCTGCATAGTGCGCGGAAGGCACTTAATCTTCACTTGTCAATCCACGTTTCTCCGCATCGAAAGTCATTTTGTTAAAAAGTTTCGGAACACAAAATACGTCTGGATGCTACGACAAGTGCGTGGAGACTAACGGCAGTCACATACATTCGCTACACTCGCTCTGGCTACGCTCAGCCAATGAGCTACCTTTCAATCACGCGTGTTCTAATAGCTGTCGCAGCCAGGAATTCGCTGCCGCTTAGTGAACCCGCGCAAGTATGCCGACATGTGTTAGACTGGCTGCGCAGCCAGGCTGCCTAGTGCGCGGGAGGCATTAATATACACTTATCGGTATTATCTGAACCCTAGAAACATAAAAAGTAAGGTTCGAATAATTGTCGGTATCATCCGAAACCTATTTTCTATGTTTCTAGCTTCTAGGTTTCTATAGGAGATTAAGACCTCCGCGCACTAAATAGCCCGTCTGCGCAGGTAGTCTTGTGCCTGTCTATGTTTCTAGGGTTCAGATAATACCGACAAGTGGAGATTAATGGCTCCCGCGCATTAGGCAGCCTGACTGCGCAGCCAAGCCAGAAACTAAAGGCCGGTCCAGATGCTACGTTTTGCACAATCTTTTGTTGTTGCAGTTTTTAGAGCGTCTACACGGTGCAGATATATCTGTATATTTCGCACAGTTTTAGTGAATTCGTCATGGAGGAGGTACTAGCCTGGTCATTTTTGAACAAAATGAATCGGAAAACGGAGCCACCGTCTAGATGCGCCGAATTGTTTGCACAGTTCATAGATATCTATGCTCTCTAGCTCAGTTATCGCGTTATTCGCGCCGTTTTTAAAACTGCGCACTTTTCCTATCTACACGCAACGTTTTATCTGCAACGTGTTGAACTGTGCAGACAAAAGGTTGTGCAAAACGTAGCGTCTGGACCGGCCGTAAAACTAGACAGACACAAGACTAGCTGCGCAGCCAGGCTGCCTAGTGCACGGGAGGTCTTAATCTCCTCTTATCGGTATTATCTGAACCCCATTAACAATTTTTGTGTGAAGCTCCAAAATAATAGAAAATTGAGCTTAGCATGTAATATTATTGCAAATACTAGGGTCCAATAGACCTTTCATAGTTGAAATTTGTTATACGCATGCGTCAATATTCGCCATGTTTTCGGGCACTTTTTTTACGTAAAACCAGGGAAAATAACGAAATATGCCCGAAACTTTCATATTCCTGTCTTTTAAACAACGCATGCGCCTAACTAACCGTAAAAAGTTCTTAAAAAAATGTGTAATAATTTTAAAATTATCAACTAATATCATATCATAATATCATAATATCATATCATAATATAATATCATAATATTATATAATATCAAATCACACCAATTTTAAAACTTATCTGTCTAAACTTGTCAGTGTAGACTTGTTTCTCAAGATTTATCTATCTAGACGTCGCGCCTATCTAGTTTTGTCTAGTCTGTATAGTCTTGTCCAGTATTGTCCAGTCTTGTCCATTCTTGTCTAGTCTTGTCTGTCTAAACTAATCTATGTAACCACATATGAATAAACTTATCTAAATATTGATAAACTGAAAACGCTAGACTCTAGCTTTGAACAAACCGTTATCTACTCTCGCCTGAAGTCTTCATCATTAAATATCATCTAGTTCCAGTTCCCATGCTTTTCCAAGAAATTGCCGCGCAGACCTACTAACCCTGTTACCAGTGACTTTCCCCACGCATTACTCATAATCCAAGAAAGCATCTGAACTTCAGCTGAGATTCACCAAGAAAAATTCGTCTCGCGACCCGACTAACGCTAACTCGAGCTGCGTTCCGTTGCAACAAAGGTCAAACGTTCATAACCGAAACTCACTCATTTATTAATCGACCTGACTAGAATATTATATATCACATATTATAAAAATCTATACAAAAGAGATTAGAAATATCTTCAGTATTTAAGCAAACAAACTAGACTGGATGGACTTGTAGACTCTAGTCTTGCCTGTCTAGTCATGTCTGTCTACTCTTGTCTGTCTAGTCTTGTCTGTCTAGTCTTGTCTGTCTAGTCTTGTCTGTCTAGTCTTGTCTGTCTAGTCTTGTCTGTCTAGTCTTGCCTGTCTAGTCTTGTCTACCTAGCCCTGTCTGTCTAGTCTTGTCTGTCTAGTCTTGTCTGTCTAGTCTTGTCTGTCTAGTCTTGTCTGTCTAGTCTTGTCTGTCTAGTCTTGTCTGTCTAGTCTTGTCTGTCTAGTCTTGTCTGTCTAGTCTTGTCTGTCTAGTCTTGTCTGTCTAGTCTTGTCTGTCTAGTCTTGTCTGTCTAGTCTTGACTGTCTAGTCTTGTCTGTCTAGTCTTGTCTGTCTAGTCTTGTCTGTCCAGTCTTGTCTGTCCAGTCTTGTCTGTCTAGTTTTGTCTGTCTAGTCTTGTCTGTCTAGTCTTGTCTGTCTAGTCTTGTCTGTCTAGTCTTGTCTGTCTAGCCTTGTCTGTCTAGTCTTGTCTGTCTAGTCTTGTCTGTCTAGTCTTGTCTGTCTAGTCTTGTCTGTCTAGTCTTGTCTGTCTTTTTTCAGTAAAACCGTCCGGGCTGCCCACCCTGAATGAATGCAGAATATGCGATACCAGGGTGGCGCATACTAAAAGCCAAGGTGGAATAGGGGGTTTAGTGAGAGTCTTGTCTGTCTAGTCTTGTCTGTCTAGTCTTGTCTGTCTAGTCTTGTCTGTCTAGTCTTGCCTGTCTAGTCTTGTCTGTCTAGTCTTGTCTGTCTAGTCTTGTCTGTCTAGTCTTGTCTGTCTAGTCTTGTCTGTCTAGTCTTGTCTGTCTAGTCTTGTCTGTCTAGTCTTGTCTGTCTAGTCTTGTCTGTCTAGTCTTGTCTGTCTAGTCTTGTCTGTCTAGTCTTGTCTGTCTAGTCTTGTCTGTCTAGTCTTGTCTGTCTAGTCTTGTCTGTCTAGTCTTGTCTGTCTAGTCTTGTCTGTCTAGTCTTGTCTGTCTAGTCTTGTCTGTCTAGTCTTGTCTGTCTAGCCTTGTCTGTCTAGTCTTGTCTGTCTAGTCTTGTCTGTCTTTTTTCAGTAAAACCGTCCGGGCTGCCCACCCTGAATGAATGCAGAATATGCGATACCAGGGTGGCGCATACTAAAAGCCAAGGTGGAATAGGGGGTTTAGTGAGAGTCTTGTCTGTCTAGTCTTGTCTGTCTAGTCTTGTCTGTCTAGTCTTGTCTGTCTAGTCTTGTCTGTCTAGTCTTGTCTGTCTAGCCTTGTCTGTCTAGTCTTGTCTGTCTAGTCTTGTCTGTCTTTTTTCAGTAAAACCGTCCGGGCTGCCCACCCTGAATGAATGCAGAATATGCGATACCAGGGTGGCCCATACTAAAAGCCAAGGTGGAATAGGGGGTTTAGTGAGAGTCTTGTCTGTCTAGTCTTGTCTGTCTAGTCTTGTCTGTCTAGTCTTGTCTGTCTAGTCTTGTCTGTCTAGTCTTGTCTGTCTAGTCTTGTCTGTCTAGTCTTGTCTGTCTAGTCTTGTCTGTCTAGTCTGTCTAGTCTTGTCTGTCTAGTCTTGTCTGTCTAGTCTTGTCTGTCTAGTCTTGTCTGTCTAGTCTTGTCTGTCTAGTCTTGTCTGTCTAGTCTTGTCTGTCTAGTCTTGTCTGTCTAGTCTTGTCTGTCTAGTCTTGTCTGTCTAGTCTTGTCTGTCTAGTCTTGTCTGTCTAGTCTTGTCTGTCTAGTCTTGTCTGTCTAGTCTTGTCTGTCTAGTCTTGTCTGTCTAGTCTTGTCTGTCTAGTCTTGTCTGTCTAGTCTTGTCTGTCTAGTCTTGTCTGTCTAGTCTTGTCTGTCTAGTCTTGTCTGTCTAGTCTTGTCTGTCTAGTCTTGTCTGTCTAGTCTTGTCTGTCTAGTCTTGTCTGTCTAGTCTTGTCTGTCTAGTCTTGTCTGTCTAGTCTTGTCTGTCTAGTCTTGTCTGTCTAGTCTTGTCTGTCTAGTCTTGTCTGTCTAGTCTTGTCTGTCTAGTCTGTCTAGTCTTGTCTGTCTAGTCTTGTCTGTCTAGTCTTGTCTGTCTAGTCTTGTCTGTCTAGTCTTGTCTGTCTTTTTTCAGTAAAACCGTCCGGGCTGCCCACCCTGAATGAATGCAGAATATGCGATACCAGGGTGGCCCATACTAAAAGCCAAGGTGGAATAGGGGGTTTAGTGAGAGTCTTGTCTGTCTAGTCTTGTCTGTCTAGTTTTGTCTGTCTAGTCTTGTCTGTCTAGTCTTGTCTGTCTAGTCTTGTCTGTCTAGTCTTGTCTGTCTAGTCTTGCCTGTCTAGTCTTGTCTGTCTAGTCTTGTCTGTCTAGTCTTGTCTGTCTAGTCTTGTATGTCTAGTCTTGTCTGTCTAGTCTTGTCTGTCTAATCTTGTCTGTCTAGTCTTGTCTGTTTAGTCTTGTCTGTCTAGTCTTGTCTGTCTAGTCTTGTTTGTCTAGCCTTGTCTGTCTAGCCTTGTCTGTCTAGTCTTGCCTGTCTAGTCTTGTCTATCTAGTCTTGTCTGTCTAGACGTATCTGTCTAGTCTAGTCCGTCTAGTTTCTCTAGTTATGTCTGTTTACGATTTAGTTAGTAACTCAGCTTGTGGACTAGATACATCAACTAAATATATCGAGTAAACTAAAATATCTATCATATAATGAAAACTAGAAGTTGTTATCTAGTTTATTATCCGAGTTATCTAGATACAAATCTGAAACGAGTATTCTAAATCACGGACTAGGTTTTAGACCTCCAAGGTTTAGTCTATAATTCAGCTTCTAGAGAAGAGAAATATATCAATGGTAAACAGGGTTCTAGTAAACTAAATTATCTATCAAGCAGCGAAAATTAGAAGTTGTTATCTGGTGTATTGATAAAGATATCAAGATCTTAGTCTAGACAATTTTACAGTTAAATTAAATCACAGTTAAATTAAGATAAGGTTTAGACTTTTAAGATTTAGTCTATAACTCAGCTTCTAGGCCTTGTTTAGTTTAGTCTAGTCTAGTCTTGAGTAGTCTTGCCTAGTCTTCTCTCTCTAGTCTTGTCTGTCTAGACGTATCCCTCTAGTCTAGTCCGCCTAGTTTTGTCTGTCTACGATTTAGTCAGTAACTCAGCTTGTGGACTAGATACATCAACTAAATATATCGAGTAAACTAAAATATCTATCATATAATGCAAACTAGAAGTTGTTATCAAGTTTATTATCCGAGTTATGTATGAATTTTGGTCTATAACTCGGCTTCTAGACAAGATAAATATATCACAATTAAACAAGATTCTAGTATAGTAAATTACCTATGAAGTAGCAAAAACTAGAAGTTGTTATTGACAAAGTTATCTAGATCTAAGTCTAGACAATTTTACTTCATCAATGTTAATTTAAACAAGGGCTTAGACCTTCAAGATTTAATCTATAACTCAGCTTCTAGACAAGATAGATATATTAAAAATAAGTCAAGTTTTACTAATCTAAATTATCTATCAAGTGGCGAATACTAGAAGTTGTTATCTAGAACATTGACAAAATTATCTAAATCTTAGTCTAGACAATATTACTACAACGAAGTTAATTTGAGCTAGATCTTCAAGATTTAGTCTATACCTCAGTCTCTAGACAAGATATATCAACAAAATTGAGAGAGGTTGTAGCAAACTAAATTTTTAATCAAATAGTGAAGAATGGAATTCGCTACCTAGTCTTGTCTATCTAGTATTGTCTGCACTAAAAACAGCTCGTTTTCGCAAATCTGAAGCAATTCTGCCCAAAGGAATTTGTCTCTTTCTCTTGGACAAGATATATCAACAAAATTGAGTGAGATTGTAACAAACTAAATTTTTAATAAAACATTGAAGACTAGAAGTCGCTACATAGTCTTGCTTTTATTGTCTTCTCTAAAAACATTGTCTGCTCGTTTTCGCAAATCTGAAGCAGTTCTGTCCAAAGGAATTTGTTTCTTTCTCTTGCCAATTAAGCCAGCGTACCGATCTGAATTTTATAATTAATGGATGTAACCTCGACAACTGGACTTGGTTGCGGGCAAAGTCGAAAAGCAGACTTTTAATGGGAAACATTTAATGGAACCCCAGGTATGCAAATTAAACTCCAATGACGTCAATGCAGCAAAAAATCGCAATAAAAAAAAAGCTGATTTTGATAATGGCTCAAGAATCGCAGGTCCAAAGTGGAATTTTTGACTGCGTGTATTCAAGTTATATGGCATCAGGGGCGTAGTCCTGAGATATAATGAACTTTAGATTTAACATAACACCATAAGAAATAATTCCATGACGTCAAATGCGGAGAATGAGGAGGACATAATTGATCCCTACGCTTGGAAATCAGATGACCAGAAAATTACAATTCCATAGACATGTTGGATATTGGTCTGCCGAACTATCTGTCGAAATCTGTCGAAATATACAAGTGTATAACTGTCGAATCTACAAGACAACGAGATTGCACCATCTTGCCGATAGCAAATATCGTTTACTGGTAATCGAGTTGAACGATTGCATCCATTAAAAACGTTTTTATTACTCATGCGGGATAAGTACTATTTTGGCGCCTGTTTTTTAGTGCGATAAATGGCTGTTTGTCAATTCAATTATTTGCGTGCGACAAGTATACTTGTCGTACGCAAATTATGCTTGGCGCACGCAAATTTTCGATTAAATTCGAATATTAACCAAAAAGAAAACACAATCAAAATCAATATTAATGTTGTTTTAATTAATATGAAATTAACTAGTCAAGTTATGGTGTTTATTTCGTTGTCTTGTAACCTGCAACTATGCGTTCGGACATACCCGCAGGCACAATACACCTTATTATCTTTTTGGTCTCGTTTTCGTTTTGATCGGGCTATATTTAGCGCGGCGAGTGCAGAAAAAAGTTTTCAGTTAAGGCATAAAGCGTTCAGCGACGTCACTCAATGCCACCCGGTGCAATAAGACCTCCGGTTGCGAAATTCCTCCGCACATTGTTGAATTACTTTTAATTTGTTTTTGTCTTCAACGGCATCGATTGGATTCGCATAATCTCGAACCCTGACCCAAAATCATTTTATTTTATTAAATTCAAAATAAGTTATCATAATGGTATTATATAGGGCGACAAATTAAGAATGTCCGATTTTTAACAAAAAGAAGTAATGGCTTTTTTGCCATAATTTTAATATTCCATGAACCTTCTAGTTTTTTTTTTAATGGAACGATGACCGATTGAACAAAAGTTAGCTTGTGTAGAGCGTTTTATTAGAACGAACTCAAATTCAAACTCAGAGGTGGTTTCGACAACAGTTTCTTTTTCCAGCGCCGCCAAATTTCAACAATTGCAAACTGGGTTGAAAAATATCGGTTCTCTTAAGGCCGGTGCAGCTGCTACGTTTTGCACAACCTTTTGTTTGCGCAGTCTTAGGACGGAATGAAAACGTTGCAATTTTTAGAACGTCTACACGGTGCAGATCTATCTGTATATTTCGCACAGTTTTAGAGATATCGTCATGGAGGAGGTACTAGTGTCATTTTTGAAAAATGAATCGGAAAACGGAGCTACCGTCTACATGCGCCGACTTGTCCACAGTTCATGGATATCTATGCTCTCTAGTTCAGTTACAGCTGCAACTGTACTCTCTTCGCACCGTTTTCTAAACTGCGCACTTTTCCTATCTACACGCAACGTTTTGTCTGCAACGTGTTGAACTGTGCAGACAAAAGGTTGTGCAAAACGTAGCGTCTGGACCGGCCTTTAAGGATACTAAACTTGCAGGGAGGAAAAAAAAACTGCCAGAAAAGAATTGAATGCTTTGCAAGTTATGAACAGATTTGAAGGAAATTCCAATCAATCCGTGGGTGGTTTGTCGCAGCAAGTTGGCATTTCATGTGAGTCATTACGAATAATTTTAAAGAAAAATTTACTCTTTCAGCCTTACAAATGGCAAAAAGCCCAAGAATTTTTTCCAAAAAAAGAACAGAATTGAAGAAAATTCCAATCGACCTGTGCGACGTTTATCGCAGCAAGTTGGAATTTCACTTGAGTCGGTATGAAAAATTTTGAAGAAAAATTTACTCTTTCGGCCTTAAAAATGGCTAAAAGCCCAAGGGCTTGCGTACACCAAAACCGATTTTGTCGGCCGATGGCGGACAGAACTACCCCGACGAGTAACTCGGACGTGTATGTGCTTACACTGCAACAGTGTTACTACTTGTGCCGACATTGAACGTTGATCCAGTCTATCTAGACCACAGAGTTGGTCTATTATAAACACAACTAATTCATTTTTCAATATCCATAGTCGTTTAGGTAGATAAAAACAAAATTTAACTATAAATTCTCTCAATTTGCACTGTAGACGCCGGAAGACTGGCGAGAAATCCCAACAAGTTTGGACTCGACGGTTTATCGGCCGTTTTCGGGCGTCATCGGACGATGACGGTCGTGTTTGTGTACGCGCTCTCTTTCTTTTACAAGTGTTTGATTCCATCGTCCGAGTTCCGCCGTCGTCGCCTGAGCAAACTTCGGCCGATGACGGATTAGGTGTACGCGATCCGCAAGAACTTTTTCCAAAAGACCGAAACTCACGTTTAGAAATGATTTGATGGATTTTGGGCAGAAGGAAGAACGAAACTCACGTTTAGAATACAGTCGATGGATTTTAGACAGATAAAGAAGAATTTTTGTCAACAACATAATTATGAGTGACGAAGCACATTTTCAATTACATGGGGAGAGGTACAAACCACATTTACGTTACTGCTCTGCCGAAAAGCCTCAAGTTATATTCGAAGAAGAGCTTCTGCATTCTCAAAAGGTAACTGTACGGTGTGGAATATGCTAAGCTGAAGTATTGGGACGGTATATATTTTAAGATGAAATGGAAAACGCAGTAGTTGTCAATAGTGAACTTTATGTTGCGATGATACAATAGTATATTGTGCAACTAGTGTGGCAAATTGTCAATTGCCCACAAAAGTGAAGTTGGGCGCAGGAATAAAGTGAGTGTGTTCATTCGCTCGAGAGAGCAATTGCTAATACCGCACGAGTTGCAGATAATAATTTTTATTACTCATGCGAGGAGACGTATCTTACAAGTTTGAGGTTCAGGGGCCATCCCAAAAAAGAATCTAAAACGAAGATTTTGCTTTTTGAATTATCTTCGGTGGTATGGATTCGTCCCCTCACGTGGAAGTCACCTTGTCGCGGTGTGAGGGCTTAGTTTCGCAACATACCGTTGGACGTCACGACGGGAACAACTCCGGTCGGGGCGTTCGGCGGAGGGCGAACAACCAAGAACTTCCAAACCCTTAATCCCAAGGTGTCATGCGACCCGTGCCAAAGGGACTGGTTGATGGCCAAGGGCAACCGGCCATCGCTTACGGAGCCCCTTACCACTAGTAAGACCTTACCACTATCAAGCGGGGCTCTGATGTGGTGTACCTTTAGTTCCCTTGCGACTCGTGGGATTTATATGAATTCCAAAAGTAAAAATAATCCATGTGTACGGGACCTAACCGACACAGAGAACAAGGAAGTCAGCCCGGATTCCCGGGAAGACGACCTTGACCTCACACTCGTAGACATGAGCAGTCCAGCCATGTCTACAGAGGCAGAGGTAGATGTTCTTGTAGGGACAGAGGAGGACTTGCCGCCTCCTGTCACAAAACAAGAATTACCAGCAGGCGCACCAAAATAGCCCAAGTGAACATCCATCATGCCAAAGCAGCTTCAGCTGTGATGGCTAGGATGTTCACCAAGCAGCACCTAGGGCTAGCGCTGCTTCAAGAACCCTGGACCTACGGAGGTAAGATCAGAGGCCTTAGCAACAGGGAATGTAAGTTGGTATGGGACAGCCGTGAGGTCTCCCCTAGAACTTGCATTATGGTAAGAAATGGCATAAATTACTTATGTCTTTCAGAATTTTTAACGCGGGATTTAGTACCGATTCAGGCCCTCATCAAGATCGAGGGTCTCCACCGCGAAGTAGTGATCGCATCAGCATACTTCCCTGGCGATGGTAACAGCATACCACCCATTGAAGTACAAAAGCTGGTGGAACACTGTATTAGGAGAAGGCTGCCACTTATCCTGGGATGTGACGCGAACGCACACAATGAGATGTGGGGCAGCACGGACACTAATAAGAGGGGTGAGTACCTTTTAAAATACCTCATTAAAGAGAACTTAATTGTGTACAACGTTGGGAACACACCAACATTTGTCACTAAAGTCAGAAATGAGGTACTGGATATTACGGTAGGTAGCGCTAACGTAAGTAAACTAATTAAAAAGTGGAGGGTTTCAAGTGAGCCCTCAATGTCAGATCATAGGATCATAGAGTTTGAGCTGGAAGGAGCGAGTGAGGAAAACACCCCCATTCGAAACCCCAGACAAACTGTGTGGCCTATGTTTAGTTCCCAACTAAAAGAAAAACCTAGAGCACGTGACAGTGCGGGGTAGTATCAAACACTACACCGTGCTGGAGCAGGCTGTAGGAGAAATAAATGTAGCAATCACCACGGCATTTGAATCCAGCTGCCCGGTAAAAACCGTGAAGGAGCATAAGGACGAAAAATGGTGGAACAAAAATTTGTCTACATTAAGAGCAAAAGTACGTAGGCTTTTCAACAAAGCCAAGCAATACGGAAATTGGCTAGAATACTCTGAGGTGCTTACCACCTACAACAAAGAGATCAGAAGGGCAAAATGGGAAAACTTTAGGACCTTCTGTGAAAACATAGAATCCACGCCGGTGGCAGCTAGACTGCACAAAGCACTAGCGAAGGATAGAGTGGAAATGACAACCACTCTCAAGAAACCGGATGGGACCGGAGGATGAAGAGCAAAGAGCTCTCCTCCTACTAGAAACCCATTTTCCGGGATGTAGAGGATACAGGGAGACCGAGGGCTTGATGCAACCACGGAAACCAAGTCGGGCCGACTGAAAGAGGGCAGCGTCCATCTGTACGGAAAACCGAATCAGATGGGCTATCGGCACTTTCCAGCCTTTTAAGGCCCCAGGTGTGGACGGACTAGTTCCTGCCTTCCTACAAAAGGGAGAGAGAGAACTAATGCCGTATCTTCTAAATATCTTTAGAAGTAGCTTAGCGCTCGGATATATACCGGAGCTATGGAGAAGGGCTAAGGTGGTATTTATACCGAAGGTGGGGAAGAAAGACACCACTCAACCGAAGTCATTTAGACCCATTAGTCTAACATCTTTTATGTTAAATACAATGGAGAAGGTGATTGATAATTACCTTAGGACTATAGTGCTGGTGGGCACACCACTACACAGGAGTCAGCATGCTTACAGAGCAGGGAAATCCACAGAAACCGCCCTGTATCAGCTGACAAACGAAATAGAAGCAGCACTAGAGATAAAGGAAGTAGCGATATGTGCCTTCTTGGATATAGAGGGAGCTTTGGACAACACCTCACACGAGGCTGTCAGGGCGGCCCTCGAAAGAAGGAATATCGACAGCACTATCTCATAGTGGATGGGAGAAATGCTGAGAACTAGAACGGCGGAGACACAAGTGGGAAAAGACACCATTAAGATCTCCACAACTCGAGGGTGCCCACAGGGAGGTGTACTATCACCGCTAATGTGGAGCCTGGTAGTTGATGAACTACTGGTTAGGCTAAACGACCTAGACATCAAATGTCAAGGTTACGCCGATGACAAAGTCATAATGGCCAGAGGAAAATTTGAGGGAACGCTCTGTGAAATTGTTCAGAGAGGCCTCAAAGTAACTGGTAGATGGTGTCAAACAGTGGGATTGAGACTCAACCCGAGCAAAACCACGGTGATACCATTTACTAGAAGGAGAAAACTAAACTGCCTACATCCCATACTCATAGATGGGAAGGCAGTAGAATACCAACAGGAGATAAGGTATCTGGGTATCACACTAGATAGCAAACTCCTATGGAATAGACACGCTGAGGCAGTGGTAGGTAAAGCCAAACGCGCCCTAATGGTGTGCAGAAATCTGGCAGAAAAAACGTGGGGTTGTAACCCCACTATCCTGCGATGGATGTACACCATGATAGTACACCTGCAATCACTTATGGGGCGGTTGCGTGGGGAAGTAGAATCAAGCTGGCCTCTATGAGGAAACAGCTTGAGAAGATTCAAAGACTGGCGTGTGTCTGCATCACGGGGGCGATGGGGTCGTGTCCGACAGCAGCATTGGAGCTGCTGCTGGATCTGCCTCCGCTGCACCTTGTGGTGGAGAGCGCCGCCAGATCGGCGATCGTAAGGTTCAGCAAGGAAGGAATGGGCAGAGGCAAAATAATCGGGAGCAGAGACCGAAACAGCCTCGCTGCCAAGATGCCCTGGCTGGAAGTACCAAAAGACGAAATGGTATGCAAATACCACTTCGAGAAAAACTACACAGCAATGTGTAGTAGTAAAGCCTATTGGAGCGACGAATCCTCAGCATACCACATAGAGCAAAATGCCATCAAGTGGTATACAGATGGTTCGAAGACCTCGTACCAGATACTCCGAATCCATGGGAACATCCCCAAGTATTTTCCAAGCAGAGGTACACGCAATCGAAAGATGTGCACAGTTTAACCTCGACAGGAAGTACCGCAAAAAACGAATTGCTATCCTGTCAGATAGCCAAGCAGCCATCTAGGCCATTAGCTCATACACCATCAGATCCAAACTGGTATGGGACTGTGTGGGGAAGCTGAACAAGCTTGGCAGGGATAATAAAGTAACGCTATACTGGGTACCAGGACACACTGGTATAGACGGAAACGGAGAAGCCGATCACCTAGCAAACAAGGGATCCAGTAGCCCCTTTATAGGTCCGGAACCCTTTTGCGGTATGAACGTGAACACCATCCGCAAAAGTTTAGATGAAGAAATAAGAGGAAAATGGATGAAAACCTGGGAAGAACTTCCAGTGCTAAGGCAATCCAAAGTGATGCTGGGATCTTTTAACCAGAAGAGAATTAAAGCTTGCCTGAAACTAAGCAGGAACAAGCTCAGAATTCTGACAGGAGCCCTGACGGGACACTGCAGACTTAGGAAACATCTCAAGGCCCTAGGCCTAGAGGAGGATGATGGATGCAGATTCTGTGGCTTAGCAGAGGAAACCCCCATACATCTGTTCAAAGACTGCGGAGCATTACTCCGCAAGAGACAGATGTACCTTGGGGCTCACTGCTTGAACACAGAGGAGCTGCAGGCCTTGAATCCCACCCAGATCCTGAGATTCCTAAAGGAATCAGGATTAGAGGAGGCGCTCTAAATGGGTAAGTACACCAACACTTGGAGGAGGAGGGTGGGGTACAATAGATCTATAAAGGTCGCAGTACAAGTCGTCACCACCATATCTACAATCTACAATCTACATGGATTCGTCATAAGAACTCTCCGGTCTCACATAGAATTTACACTCATTTTGAAACGATTTCTTTAATATTCAAGCTTTTGTTTTTGTTTTGTTTGGTTAGAGAAATGCATATACATAGATCATAGGTTTTAGAATCATTTGGAAAAGGATTCAGTCAATTTAGATTGTTTTGGAAAATGTTAAGTGCAAAAATGCGAAAGTACGATATTTTGCGCGTGTATATAATCGCTTATTACAGGCTTACGTTTCAGCAAAACAAAACAAAAATATTAATTGTTTGTCCTAAATAAAATTTCGCGTCTTTTGATATATTATATGTCAATATCCGTGACATATCAAAATTTGCGAATTCGAAGAAAGGGCTTTAAAAAAATCTCGATTTTCGACACCTCTCCTATTTTTGCCTATCATATATTAAAACACGCAGAATTTTACACAGATTGCGCTAATATAAATGATTATGCAATTTAGTTTACAATAAGTCAGGAAATCTTGAAGAACTAAGCGCCAAAATATCTTGAATTCTTGCAGGCGATAGTGAACGGAAAGAGCTAGCAAAATATAATTTGCATATCTGTAATCAGCAGCACGAATACTTTCATAAACATTTTTAAATTTTGCTGTGACTTCAAAAATAACGATTTTGATAAAATCGATTTTCTCGTATTTCGTCCTTTCCGCGGTCTAGACTAGAGAATCTATTCGGTATTTATTATCTTATTAATCTTTTTATTTATTATCTTTATTATCTATTATATCTAGGTATCTATTCGGTATTCGGCCTATTCGGCCACTTTTTTAATGTTCGGTATTCGACCGAATATTGCAAACTATTCGGCCGAATACCTAATACCAAATCATGAAGAAAAAATCACCCATATTATTCAAAAATGATTATGTTTTACCAACCAAACGTTACAATTTATTAGTATTCAAAATTTATCAGAGGTAAATTGTGACGAATCAAAACATTTTTTTTATTACTCATGCGCGTGAATTTCTTCCTGACGTACGTTTTTTAATACGAGAAGTCTCTTTTTTAGCCGTTTTTAGATAAAAATTAATCTCATTTATAATAGTACTTTTCTGTCTCCATGTTTTCTGTAGGGACTTCCTTAAAACAATTCCAGAAACTGTCGTGTATTTCAATGGTTTTGTCATTTTCATTTATATGTATTTTCTTACGAAATGGAGCAAAATCATTATCGGTTCTACAAGACCCATCACAACTCAATTTCAGAGCTTGTAACAGAATTTTTTGTTTTGATCTTTGTGTTTGAACAAATCCCAGTAAACTGGTTTTGAGACGAAGGTCAAGAAAAGTGGCAACCAAATATTTGTCATTTTCATGCCGCGCACTCACTGCCGCACTCATTTATTGAAAGTTGCGCAGTTTACGCAATATTCGGAAGCCGAATATTCAGCGCTTCGGCCAAGAGCGTGGCCGGATATTCGGTATTCGCAAAAATCACTATTCGTGGCATCCCTAGTCTAGACTCTCCATGTCGATAGCATTTCTTAACTTAAACCCTCCTAGGGAATGTTATATACGTTTTACGACTAATTTTAGGACGCTGAATCGATTGGTGAACACTAAAAGTCTCTGTGATGAGCAATTCAAAAGTTATGATAGCGTGAAATCAATCGGAAATGCGAGGTGGTGTATAACGATAAAATATATAAAAATTGTTTATTTGTAACTTTAGAGCGAAATAAACTGGAAAACAGTTTTCAGCACATCGATTTCCTTCGGGTAACCACAAAAAAATCACGACAAAATTTTACAAACAAATTTTTAACAAAAATTTTCCATCATTTCGTTCAGAAAATATGTGCTTTTTCAGTTTTTTTCAATTTTCTTGAGAACGGTAAAAAGCAGCGAAATCATTTTAGGCACACAGAGACTACATTACAAGACGAACAAGTCGATGTGTAAATTGTCTGAAAATATTCAATGATTCGTCCAGAAATTTCAAACTAAAATTTAACCGATTCTCGATTTGCTAAATATATGTCTTGGAAACGGTTGCAGACAACCAAAAGCGGATTGCGGCATCGTTTTCAGAAGCTCATTTTCCTATTAGCACACTAATATTGTCGACGGGAAAATCACAACTTTCCGAGATCTCTACAGGAGCGCCGAAATTTCTTAAAAATTTCTTCAATTCTTGGAGGCGATAGTGAACGGAAAGCGCTAGCGAAATATAACTTGCATATCTGAAATCAGCAGCAAAAATGATTTCATAAAAGTTTTTAAATTTTGCTGTACCTCAAAAAATAACGAATTTGACAAAATCGATTTTCTCCTATTTCGACGTTTACGCGGTCTAGACTCCCCGTGTCGATGGTATTTCTTAACTGAAACTTTCCTAGGGAATATAATATACGTTTTCGGACTAATTTCGGGACGCTGAATCGATTGGCGAAGAGTAGAAGTCTCTTTGGTGAGCCGTTCAAAAGTTATGACAGCGTCAAATCAGTCGGAAATGCGAGATGGTGTACAGCGAAAAAATATATAAAACTTGCTTATTTGTAACTTTCTACCGAAAGAAACTGTAAAACCGTTTTTAACATTTCGATTTCCTTCTTGTAACCCAAAAAAATTCACAAAAAAAATTTCCAAAAAAAAAATTGAACAAAAATTTTCCATCATTTCGCTCGAAAAATATGTGCTTTTTCGGTTTTTTTTAATTTTCTCGAGAACGATAAAAAGCAGCAAAATCATTTTCGGCACACAGAAACTACGCGACAAGACGAACAAGTCGATGTGTAAATTGTCTGGAAATATTCAATGGTTCGTCCAAAAATTTCAAACTGAAATTTATCCGATTCTCGATTTGCTAAGAAGATGTCTCAGAAACGGTTGCAGATAATCAAAAACGGATTGCGGAATCGTTTTCAGAGGGTCATTTTCCTATTAATACACAAAGATTGTTTGCTGGAAATTCACGACTTTCACGAAATTTCTTAAAAAGTTCTTAAATTCTTGCAGGCGATAGTGAACGGGAAGAGTTAGCAAAATATAGTTTGCATATCTGTAATCAGCAGCAAAAATGCTTTCAGAAACGTTTTTAAATTTTGCTATAACTCAAAAAGTAACAATTTTGACAAAACCGATTTTTTCGCATTTCGTCGTTTCCGCGGTCTAGACTCCCCGTGCCGATGGTATTTCTTAACTGAAATCTGCCTAGGGAATAATATATATACGTTTTAATATATACGGACTAATTTTAGGACTCTGAATCGATTGGTGAAGACTAGAAGTCTCTGTGGTGAGCCTTCAAAGTTATGACAGCGTGAAATCAGTCGGAAATGCGAGATGGCCTACAGCGAAAAAATATATAAATATAATATCTACAGCGATATCATAAAGAGGAATAAAAGAAGCAGAATGAGATTTAAATTTTCTGACAGCTTGAAGAAGCCTTGAAATTTTGAAGTGCAATTTCTTCTTCTTCTTTCGAATAGGCCTACTTTGGACCACACTAGTTCTACTTTTGGGCTTTTAAGTTTACTTTGGACCACGCTTGTTCAACTGTTGGGCTTTGAACTGTTGGGCCCAGTATTGTCGCATCTTCTGCCTGTGTAACTCCTTTCTTTCTTCTGTCCAGGGGGTACCTTTCCTTCGGGGTTTTGCCTGAAATCCACAGACTTCCTTCAGGGTGCGTCTCACAGACTGCCTGTTTTGGAGATCTGTTATTCCCAGTTCTTTACTATTCTTCTCGGTTTCTGTCAACCAAGTCGTACCAAGAAGGTTCCTTTTTATTTTGCCAGAAGGTGAACGGACGGTTGATTGAAGTGTAATTTATTAATCTAAATACTAAGTTAGCTTTGGACTAGCACTTAGAAACGAAAGGAGAGAGAGGTTTTTGAATTATATGCAACAGGAAAACCTTTTCTGTAACATAACACCTTCTTTGAAAAGCCAATGCAAAGGAAATAGACATGTATAAGTCCAAATCAGACAATCAAAATCGAAATAGAATTTTGAAATTTGGGAATTTGTGAGATCTGGTAAGAATATCACATCACACCAAGTTTCATCAAAATCCGTCGATTTATTTGTCCGTAATTGCAAAACGCGCACAAAAATTTACGAATTTCAAAAATTCACAAAAGCCGTATTTATAAAGCTACAATTTTGACATTCTGGAATTTGTGAGATCTCGTAAGAGTATCAAATCGTACCAAGTTTCATCAAAATCCGTCCATTGATTTGTCCGTAATTGCAAAAGGCACACAAAAATCTACAAACTTCAAAAATTCACAAAAGCCGTATTTACAAAGCTACAATTTTGAAATTTTGGAATTTGTGAGATCTCGTAAGAGTATCAAATCGTACCAAGTTACATCAAAATCCGTCGATTGATTTGTTCGTAATTGCAAAAGGCGCACAAAAATTTACAAACTTTAAAAATTCACAAACGCAGTATTTACAAAGCTACAATTGTGAAATTTGGGAATTTGTGAGATATCGTAAGAATATCAAATCATACCAAGTTCATCAAAATCCATCGATTGATTTGCCCGTAATTGCAAAAGGCGCACAAAAACTTACACACTTCAAAAATTCACAAAAGCCGTATTTACTAAGCTACAATTTTGAAATTTGGGAATTTGTGAGATCTCGTAAGAGTACCATATTACACCAAGTTTCATCAAAATTCGTCGATTGATTTGTTCGTAATTGCAAAAGGCGCACAAAAATTTACGAACTTAAAAAATTCACAAAAGCCGTATTTACAAAGCTACAATTTTAAAATTTTGGAATTTGTGAGATCTCTTAAGAATATAAAATCGTACCAAGTTTCATCAAAATCCGTCCATTGATTCGTCCGTAATTGCAAAACGCGCACAAAAATTTACAAACTTTAAAAATTCACAAAAGCCGTATTTACAAAGCTACAATTTTGAAATTTGGGAATTTGTGAGATCTGGTAAGAATATCACATCACACCAAGTTTCATCAAAATCCGTCGATTCATTTGTCTGTAATTGCAAAACGCGCACAAAAATTTACGAACATCAAAAATTCACAAAAGCCGTATTTACAAAGCTACAATTTTGAAATTTTGGAATTTGTGAGATCTCGTAAGAGTGTCAAATCGTGCCAAGTTTCATCAAAATCCGTCCATTGATTTGTCCGTAATTGCAAAAGGCACACAAAAATCTACAAACTTCAAAAATTCACAAAAGCCGTATTTACAAAGATACAATTTTGAAATTTTTGAATTTGTGAGATCTCGTAAGAGTATCAAATCGTACCAAGTTTCATCAAAATCCGTCGATTGATTTGTTTCTAATTGCAAAAGGCGCACAAAAATTTACAAACTTTAAAAACTCACAAACGCAGTATTTACAAAGTTACAATTGTGAAATTTGGGAATTTGTGAGATATCGTAAGAATATCAAATCATACCAAATTCATCAAAATCCGTCGATTAATTTGCCCGTAATTGCTAAAGGCGCACAAAAATTTACAAACTTCAAAAATTCACAAAAGCCGTATTTACCAAGCTACAATTTTGAAATTTGGGAATTTGTGAGATCTCGTAAGAGTACCATATCACACCAAGTTTCATCAAAATTCGTCGATTGATTTGTTCGTAATTGCAAAAGGCGCACAAAAATTTACAAACTTAAAAAAATCACAAAAGCCGTATTTACAAAGCTACAATATTGAAATTTGGTAGTTTGTGATATCTTGTAAGAATATCAATTCATACCAAGTTTCATCAAAATCACGTGAAACTTGGCAAACGTAATAGCAAAAGACGCACAAAAATTTAAAAATTTCAAAAATTCAAGAAAGCCGTATTTACAAAGGTACAATTTTGAAATTTGGGAATTTGTGAGATCTCGTAAGAATATCAAATGATACCACGTTTTATCAAAATCTCTCAATTGGTTTGCCCGTAATTTTAAAAGGGGCACAAAACACGTCAAATATTCACGCTAATACGGTAACTGATTTTCACTATCACATTGTAAAAATAGACCTGGCACGTCACCATTTCAAAATGTGAAAATTAAAAAAAAAATCACGCGGCCGGAAAAAAGTTCGCCACCATTCAAGTAGGCATTTTTTTTTTATTGGAAATTTTTTCAACAATCGTATATACATTTTTTTATTCTATAAGCTTGAAGTTATGATATACGAATTCGCGTGATGAGGTATCTATCCAACGATGGGACCTCTAGGTACCGTTAAAGGTCAGTTCAGCCAGCGTCTCTTTCCAATCCAATTAGTGGATTTGTGTGAGATTCTATTTTTTTGATGATTTTTTCGTCTTTCCTGGATTTTTTTCTTCACTGGAGTAATTTGCCGGTCCTCTTGGATCATGTAGTTTGTGACACACCATAGAGCGTTGGTAATTGATGTTAATATTTTAGCTTGGCATCTTTCCATGATCGAAATATTCGATTTGCTGGCACGTCCCCAGAGTTCAATGCCATAAGTCCAGATAGGTTTGATGACAGTTTTATATAAAAGTATTTTGTTGCTTAGAGTTTCTCTTAGAGTTTTGCTGCTTTCAGAAAAGGTAACAGATAAATCAAAAAAATGTAACTATGGCATCGTTTAAAATAGCACATTTTTTTGCGAAGAACAAGAAATCATATTCAAATGGGGAATTATTTAAACAAGCTTTACTTATTGGTGCCGATTCTCTCTTTGATACTTTTTCTAATAAGCCAGAAATAATTAGGGCAATAAACTATTTACAGTTATCACGCAATACAATAAAAAGAAGAACTGCGGCTATATCTACCCATATTAAATATCAACTTGAATCTGATATGAATTGGTATTCACTTCAAATGGACTACTTATTACTTATCACTAAGGGTGTTTTACAATGCAAGCAAAACATGGTAATCGCTTGGTGCCAGATCCGGACTATATAGTGAATAAATGCATCAAAACTTTTCAATCAAAGTCTCGGAGTTTTTGACTAGTCAAAAACTAATATATACTGTGTTGCTTAGCGTTGTCCTGATGGAGTACAACGCATCTCCTGTTGGTCAATTTTCTGCTTGGTTTTCCTGTTGGTCAATCGCTAGCTTCGAACGGTCCAGTTGTTGACAGTAGAAATCCGAATTTAGTGTTTGGCAATAATAAATGGTTCCTTTCCAGTCCGGGTACCTTTTCAGCTGCTCCACCGCGCTTTGACAACGATCGTTTTCGCGCAATGTGGTCGTATGTCTCCCATTCCTCATCCCCAGTCACCATCTGTTTGAGAAATGAGTTGATTTCATTCCAATTTATTTATATATTATTATTTATTCGTTTAGCCCTCTAAGGAGCGCGTAGAACCATTACTAAGCACTGATCATCTTGTTCCTTTTATCTTCCCAAAACTTCTTCATCCTTTCGCTCTGGGCCTGTCTTCTTTCTTGCGTCTATGCGTTTTTTAGTTTCAAACTCTTAGCTGTTGGATTCTTGGATGTGAAGTTGTGTGCATTTATTTCCTGCCTGTATTTAGTTCGCGTAGTTGCCAATGGGTCTATATTGATTACTGAGAGGTCATGTTGGGTGTCTAACAGCCAGCGTACTTTGGACTTGGTCAATCATTTTCTTGGTCAATCGAGAGTCATCCATTCGCACTATATGACCGTAGAATTTCAGACGTCTTTTCCGTGCAACTGAGAAGAATCGTTCTGTCAGGGAATACAGTTCTTGTGAGCTTTTACGCATCCAGATACCATCTTGTACCTTGGGTACAAATATTTTTCTCAGTATCTGACGTTCTACTCTCTCAATATCATTGATGTAGATGGTTAATGATGAAGTCTCAATTGCATAGAGTTCTTCTGGAAGGATGACTGTATGGTAGTGACGGAGTTTTGCATTGGTAACTTTTCTGCACGTGTTTTGTTGGCCATTCTTTCCTTACCAGTGTTTCGAATTATTTCACCTAGGTACTTGAACTGCTTAACTTGTATGATTTTGCGATATTTGGTTGCAAGATGTGTCATATTTGAGCTTTTGGAATCTATGTATTGTGTTTTCTCGTAAGAGATTTGAAGGCCGGTCCTGATGGCGATTTTATGAAGTTTTTCGATGGCGTGTTTGGCTTCTTCAGTAGTCCGGGTGATTATTGCAAGGTCGTCAGCAAAAGCGAGGCACTTTATGTTGATTCGTTTGTCCTTTGTTCCCATATATACCCCAGGTACTTCTTTCTCCCATATTTTTATTATCTTATCTAGTACCAGGTTGAAGAGGAGTGGGGACAATCCATCACCCTGTCTTACTCCAGTACTGATTTGAAAAGGCTTAGAGATTTCACACATGAATTTTACTTTAGATGTTTTGCCCGACAAAGTCTGTTCGATTAATATGGCTGTTTTTCTCTCCACACCGTATTCATGGAGTATATTAATTAGAGTTATGCGGTCAATCGAGTCATAGGCTTTCTTGAAGTCTACGAAAGTGACAACTGTGCGGTTGGGCTGGCGATGTTGCAGTATCATCTTCAGGTTCCAGATTTGTTCTGCGCATGATTGGTGCCGTCGGAAACCTGCCTGATATTAACCGATTAGATGATCTGTCTGTTCTTCCAGTTTTGTGAGGAGGGCACGTGAGAGAACTTTGTAGGCGATTGATAGAAGGGAAATGCCTCGGTAATTGTTTGGATCAGTCTTGTCGCCCTTTTTGTGTAGTGGGTGGATCAAAGCATTTTTCCAGTCCGCTGGTATGATGCCGCTCTTCCATGTATTTCCAATGATAGCTTGCAGTCTGTCAATCAAGAGTTCACCTCCGATCTTGAGCATTTCAGCGATGAAGCCGTCTTCCCCTGGTGCTTTGTTGTTTTTTAGATGCAAAATGATGTTTTGTATTTCCTCATGTGTTGGTGGAACAGAGTCGTGGTTTGGGGCTGCTATGTGGCATTGGAGTCTTTGTTCAGGGGGTTCACAGTTGTGTAGCTTCTCGAAGTACTGTTTTAGAATTTCGCAGTTCGCTTTTGTGTTGGTTTCAAGGGTTCCATTAGGCCGACAGAAGCAGAGGCTCGGTGGCTTGTAGTTCATCAGTTCTTTCCTAAATGTTCTGTAGAAATTTCGCGTGTTATTTTTTTTGAACTCATTGTCGATTTCCTCTAATTTTTTGAAATGGTATGTCCGTTTCATGCGTCTGATCTTTTTGGATGTTTCCCTCTGCATTTTTAAGAAATTCTGCCAATTCTCTTGTGTCTTGTTGCTTTGCCAAGTCTTCCACGCAAGCATACGGGATTCAAGGGCCCTGTCGCATTCCAATGACCACCATCTGTGTTTTCGTTTTCGTGGCGGTTGACCGAGTTTCCTTGCTGATTGCTGGATTGTCTGAAGAAGTTCGTCCCATGTTTGTGTGTCGGTCTGTAGTGATTGTGCGAAGTCATCCGCGTGTTCTCTTAGGTATTTTGGATCTATACGCGGGAATTTAGATTTTTGACACTTTCTTCTGTTAGGTAAGAAGCAGGTTTTAATTTGTGAAAGATAATGGTCGGACTCCACGTAACCCTTGCGTACCCTCACGTTCATGATTTCTGGGGAGGATTTTCTGGTTATCGCTACGTGATCGATTTGGTATTCCACGATGTGGTTGATTGGTGATTTCCAGGTTGTCATCTTGCGTGGTGGTTTCTTAAAGTGTGTGGACATTAGTTGGAGGTTAGCCATTCCACATATGTTGATTAGGCGATGTCCATTGGAATTTGTCTTTTTGTGTGCCGAGAAATTCCCAGTGATGTGCCTGTGCTCCCTTTCTCTGCCGATTTGTGCGTTGAAATCTCCGAGGAGGATCTTGATATGGTGTTGAGGGATCTTGTTGAGTGCCCGTTCTAGCTGTGACCAGAACTTCTCCACTTTGTTCTTATCAGGGTCATTGTTAATCGGAGCATGTGCGTTAATCAGTGTGTAGGCCTTGTTAGCGCATTTAATTGTGAGTAGGGAGATCCGTTCCGAAGGTGATGAGAAATCTAGCACAGAGTTCTGGATACTGTTATGTACTAGAAATGCGGTTCCCAATATATGTAGATTACTATTTCTTAGCTTGACTGCAGGCTTTCCCTTGCAGATACGATATCCACCAGAGTCAAAGTGATCACAATCACGAAATCGTGTTTCTTGCAGTGCAAGTATGAGGATACTGAATTTATCGCAGGTGTCCGTTAGCGTCTTTAGTTTTCCCGTTTTGGTCAGCGTCTGTACGTTGAGAGTACCAATGAAGTGCTTACTCTTGGGTTTGAGGAGTTTTGGGTAGCTCCGACTCTCGCCTGCACGATGTCCTGGTCCCCCAGAATCCGAATGACCAGGTTTGCCTTCGCTCGTCATAGCTAGGGCCTGAGGTAGTTGCACTGTAGCTTGTGTTTCCACCATGCCAAGTTCGTGGTTGATGTTAGCTGGTGGGCTTGAGCCCAGGGCGAATGAGTCGCTGATAATATATTCCATTCACTCTCATCGTAGGGGTAGTAAGTCCGTACGGCAGCAGATGTTTTGCTGTGGTTGGCATTATTATTATCTCCTTTTTGCCCATGTTTTCGGGGGAGCTAAATTAAAAATCTCATGCCCAACAATATATATATATATATATATATATATATATATATATATATATATAGATATATATTAATTAGCTTCACCTATCATCATTTTTTTAAATTTATGGACAAACAAAAAAAAAACTGACATAAGGAGTTTATGTCTATATAGCATATAGCGGTAAATTGCCAATCTTTCCTTGGTAGATCGTTCCGAGTTTAATTCCTTTGTTTCAGTTTCAAGCTGTGACCCCATTTGCTTCAAATCTCCATTTGATATCTTCTGAACTTCAACTTTCTCTTCTTCTTGAGAAGTATCTTTTGAAACTGTTTTCATCTCTTCCTTAGAAACCATTTTGACTTCTTCTTTTGAAGTTTTCTCAACATTGTGTCCATTAACAACTGCCTTTTCTTCAACAATTGAAACTTGTTCAACACCATCATTGTTACTTAGATCTTTTAACTGGGTTAAATTTGGTTTGGATGGACCAATCATTTTCAACTTGTGTTCATTGGAAACATTTTCAGATGGTGTTCCTTCCTTATCATCGAATATATCACCAAACAACTCGTCCTCGAATTTCAGAGAGAGAATTTCAGAGAATAAGGTTCAGTGTTTCAAAGATTTATTTCTCAATATTGTAACAAGTAAATACCCTCGGAATCTTCCTTGAGACAAAATTATTTACCTCAAGTGTACAAACAGGTTTGATATTCTAATTTGTTAAAACACTCTACTGTTATTTAAATGTTTCATGTTTTCAAGAAAATTTTAAGTATTCGAAATTATATTGCTGAAAATGACATATACGTAACTGTGGATGAAACAACGGATGTTCGTGGAAGGTATATTTGCAATGTAATTTTCTGAAAATTATGTGGTGGTATACCAGGCGTTCCTCACTTGTTGGCTTGTAAAATTTTGACCAAGTGCAATCATGCAACATGTCTCCTGATGTATTAATTCTTCTTTAGGTGTGTATTCTTTTATGTTCCATTTAACAAACATGGTAATCATTTGTTGCCAGATCCCGACTTTATAGTGAATGCATCATAACTTTCTAACCAAGCTCTCGGAGTTTCTGGCGAGTCACTATATACATGTGTTGCTTGGCGTTGTCCTGATGGAACACAACGCCTCTCATGTTGGCCAATTTCTGGTCAATCGCTAGCTTCGAACGTTCCAGTTGTTGACAGTAGAGATTCGAATTTAGTGTTTGGCCATAATAAATGGTTCCTTTACAGTCTCACCAAATGCACAGCAGAACCTTCCTGGACGTTAGTCCTGGTTCAGCCACCGTTTGAGCTGCTTCACCGCGCTTTGACCACGATCCTTTTCGCACAATGTTGTCGTATGTGTCCCATTCCTCATCCCCAGTCACCATCCGTTTGAGAAATGGGTCTATTTCATTTCAAGTTATTTATATATTATCAGTGCTTTGTTAGAAAAATGTCCATTTTTTAAGATTTTGAGTCTTACGTTTTGGGTGGAAGTCATAATTTAAATAAGGACGTACATGAACAATGGTGTTGAAAACTGGGATGAATCCTTTATAAAGTCGCCAGATTGTGATGGTAAGAATAAGCGGGTGTCGTTGCATATTTCAAAGCTCAAACCGCTTAACCCCTTGACATACGAATAAAATGCGCGTTGACGTGTCCATATACATGTGATCTTATCGCATATACATGACGCCTTAGAGACGTCATTGTATGTTAAAGGGTTAAGCTACTAAACCTTGAAGACGAAGTCTACACGCTCGGCCAGGTTTAATAAGATTTGAAAATTGTTACAAGTGTACGATGAAATCAAGTTGAAAGGCGAATAAGGCCCGTGGGTCCGAGAAAATCGGGACCAAAATTTCGAGTCTCTCAAAAATTGATCGAATCGTTTAATAGACAATTTCAGATCCATTGATACAGAAACGCTTAACAAAGTACACCAGGAACTAGGACTAGACAATAAAACCCGCAGACTCATCCTAGAAACTTTGACCAACACCCATTCCAAGGTTAAATTTAGAGGCGAGATTTCAGAAAGCTTCGAAATAAAAACTGGAGTGAGACAAGGAGATGGACTTTTCCCACTTCTCTTCAACTGTGTCCTTGAAAAGGTTATGAGAGAATGGCGCAAAGAACTGTACAATTTGGGTGCTCAGAGTGGTATCTACCTGGGACGTAAGAACGACGGACTGGTTGTAGATTTCCTGGCCTTTGCAGATGATATGGCACTGTTTGCTGATTCTCTTGAGATGGCAACAATGCAGGTAAACTGCCTCAGAAAACAGACTGCCAAAGTGGGTCTTCAAGTGTCGCTGGAGAAAACAGAATTCTTCACCAACATCAGAGAAGCAAACAGAGAGATGTTACTAGAATAGGGCAACATCAAGAGGACTGAGAAATTTAAGTATATCGGCGGATGGATTGAACCCAACTTATCAGAAAGAGCATCATTATCCAAGAGAGTCAGCAAGTTAGCACTAGCCTATCGGCTGACTAAGAACACATACAATTAGAAATGCCTGTCACGCAACCTGAAACTTAAGCACTACACATCAGCCTTACGACCAGAAGCCCTGTATGCCATGGAGTTTCTTTTCTTGAACCGAAGGGGTCTAGTAGAGAAATTAGAAATCAGAGAGAGGAGAATCCTCAGGAAGATGCTAGGCCCGGTAAAGGAGGATGGGGAATTCCGAAGACGGCATAACTCTGAGCTCTACGAACATATTGAGATGCTCTCTGACTGTGCAAGGAAAAGAAGGGTAGCTAACCAACTAACCAACCGTCTGTTCACCTTCTGGCAAAACAAGAAGGTTCGTACCACTTGGTTGACCGAAACCGAGAAGGATATTAAAGAACTGGGAACAGATCTCCTAAACAGACAGTCTGTGATACGCAACCTGTAGGAAGTCCGTGGATTTCAGGGAAAAGCCCGTAAGAAAGGTATCCCCTGGACAGAAGAGAGAAAGGAATTACACCTAACTAGGTGCCGGCAGAAGATGCGACAATACTGGGCAAAGATCAAAGCCCAACAGTTGAACAAGCGTGGTCCAAAGTACGCCTATTCGAAAGAAGAAGAAGACAATTTCAGAGGTTTATTTTTTATCATGCACAGTTTTGATCTGCATTTAATTTAGAGAAGTTTCAGCCAATTTAGATTATTTTCGGGGAAAAATCCAAAACTCGGTGTTTTGCGCATTTTTGTAATCATTAATTTTAGGCTTACATTTCACCAAAACAGAAAAAAATTATTAGTAGTTTGTTCTAAACAAACTTTCGCGTCTTTTGATGTATTATATGTCAATATCCCTGACATGTTAAAATCGCGAATTCGAAGAAGGGTTTTAAAAACCGCGATTTTTGACACCTCTCCGATTTTTGCATATCATATATCAAAACGCGCAGAATTATCCAAAGAGTACGCTAATATAAATCATTATGCAACCTAGTTTACAATAAGTCAACGAATCTTAAACAATTTTCAAGCGCCTAAAAACACTTTGTTATATTTACAGCGATATATTAACCCCTTGACATAAAATAACGTCTATAAGACGTCATGTATATGTGGTAAGATCACATGTATCTAGACACGTCAACGTGATTTTATTCTTATGTCAAGGGGTTAAAAAGGAATAAAAGTAGCGAAATGAGTTTTAGATTTTTTGAAAGCTTAAAAATGCCTTCAAATTTTTATATATGACTTATTAATATTGTTTGAAACAATAAGACTAAATAGACTGTTTAAAAACGTTGAAAATTAGAAAATTTGTCTGCAACCAGCAATAACGTTGAAACTAACCGCTCGATTTCATTCACGTTTATTAATATTTTTAACTTGATTCATAATTAGTAAGCGTGCAAAGCTTGAATAAAAACCATCGGAGAATATTGGAGAAAATATGCAAATGTTTATTTTATTAAAACTTGATTTTATCCGGCGCAACAACTTTCAAATCTTCCTTAAGGGTCAATATCAATATAAATCATATATTTTATCTTCATATTTCTCACAAGTTCAATATTTGGTCAATAGAACTGACCCGAATTAATTTGACTCATATAAAAATCCACGCTAGCGAAGCCGCGGGCTTGTAGTTACTAATTTATCAAAACTTGTTTGGATTTATTAATTATGTCAGTCTTTAAATTCCGATTCAATACTGAATGTAGATTAATCTAAAATCCTCCAAAATTATAGAAATGTAGTTTAAATCTTGTAATCTTAAAACTGTAGAAAAGTTGAATATTCCTTGTTTAAACTTTACATAACACAATCCATGCTTATAAGTAATTACGAGGATGTTACACATAATCGAACAAAACAGGAAGTGCAGTTTAAGCACTCGCATTGACCATTTAACGTGTATTATGAGCTCGTGAAAGTGAATTACACAAATATTAACTTTGAGATATTGTTTGGCCAAACACTCGACGTCCAAGTAACAGCATTAACCGGGCAATTGGAAGCAATTATCTCATTCAATCACAAACACTTATCGCAAGTAGTTTGAATGATTAGCCCAAATCTGAATTAATAGTCCGCTTGATTGTTCGAGATTCAGATTTGATTCCTCAACACTAGATAACTCAAAATTTCGACAAGAAATTTAAAATTTAAGTCTATTAAGACTTAAAGTTTTGTTCCAGCACGAGATTTGTTTTGTAGTTTTAAAAAGGCTTAATAATTTTATAGAGTTACGGAAAGGATGAATATTTATATATTCAAGCTGTGTTCCGCTTTAATAAGTTGGTTCCATTAAGACTAATTAAATATTGGTGAAACCATACTAATTATAAATACAATCATACCAACATATTAATGCGAAATATAGCTTGAATATATAAATATATTCAACCTGATCGCAGCTCTATAATATTTAGTCTTATTAAGACTTTGAAGAAATCTCATGTTGGAACAACTACTTCCTGGCTAATATCATACAGGATATTGAATTCTACAAAAGAGATTTGCATGTTATTACTAGTCCCAGTCCATTTTCATGTCACTAGAGAAATAACATTGTTTTTTAAGATAATTTATTTCTTTTTAAATTAAGTGAATAGTTAATATCACACAAGGTATTGAATTATACAACAGAGATTTGCATGTTATTACTAGTCCCAGTCCATTTTCATGGCACTAGAGAAATAACATTGTTTTTTGAGATAATTTATTTCTTTTTAAATTAAGTTAATGGCTAATAACATACAAGGTATTGAATTATACAACAGGGATTTGCATGTTATTACTAGTCCTAGTCCATTTTCATGGCACTTACCTGGTTATTACTAGTTATTACTAGTCACACATGGTTATTACTAGTCGCAGTACATTTTCAAGGCACTAGCAAAACTAGAGAAATAACATTGTTTTTTAAGATCATTTCTCTTTATTTAAACTAAGTGAATGGCTAATATCACAAAGGATATTGTCTTATAGAACAGAGATTTGCATGTTATTACTAGTCCCAGTCAATTTTCATGGCACTAACAGAGCTGGAGATATAACATGCTTTTTAAGATTTCATTCTTTTTAAATTAAGTGAATGGCTAATATCATACAGGATATTGAATTCTACAACAGAGATTTGCATGTTATTACTAGTCCCAGTCCATTTTCATGGCACTAGAGAAATTACATTGTTTTTTAAGATAATTTATTTTTTTTAAATTAAGTGAATAGTTAATATCACACAAGGTATTTAATTATACAACAGTGATTTGCCTGTTATTACTAGTCCCAGTTCATTTTCATGGCACTAGAGAAATAACATTGTTTTTTAAGATAATTTATTTTTTTTTAAATTAAGTGAATAGTTAATATCACACAAGGTATTGAATTATACAACAGAGATTTGCATGTTATTACTAGTCCCAGTCCATTTCCATGGCACTAGAGAAATAACATTGTTTTTTAAGATAATTTATTTCTTTTTAAATTAAGTGAATAGTTAATATCCCACAAGGTATTGAATTATACAACAGAGATTTGCATGTTATTACTAGTCCCAGTTCATTTTCATAGCACTAGAGAAATAACATTGTTTTTTAAGATAATTTATTTCTTTTTAAATTAAGTGAATAGTTAATATCACACAAGGTATTGAATTATACAACAGAGATTTGCATGTTATTACTAGTCCCAGTCCATTTTCATGGCACTAGAGAAAAAACATTGTTTTTTAAGATAATTTATTTCTTTTTAAATTAAGTGAATGGCTAATAACACACAAGGTATTGAATTATACAACAGAGATTTGCATGTTATTACTAGTCCCAGTCCATTTTCATGGCACTAGAGAAATAACATTGTTTTTTAAGATAATTTATTTCTTTTTAAATTAAGTGAATGGCTAATAACACACAAGGTATTGAATTATACAACAGATATTTGCATGTTATTACTAGTCCCAGTCCATTTTCATGGCACTAACAGAGCTAGAGAAATATAATTGTTTTTTAAGATCATTTCTTTCTTTATAAATTAAGTGAATGGCTAATATTACAGAGAATATTGAATTGTATAACAGATATTTGCATGTTATTACTAGTCGCAGTACATTTTCATGGCACTAGCAGAGCTAGAGAAATAACATTGTTTTTTAAGATCATTTCTCTTTATTTAAACTAAGTGAATAGCTAATATCACAAAGGATATTGTCTTATAGAACAGAGATTTGCATGTTATTACTAGTCCCAGTCAATTTTCATGGCACTAACAGAGCTAGAGATATAACATGCTTTTTAAGATTTCATTCTTTTTAAATTAAGTGAATGGCTAAAATCATACAGGATATTGAATTATACAACAGAGATTTGCATGTTATTACTAGTCCCAGTTCATTTTCATGTCACTAGAGAAATAACATTGTTTTTTAAGATAATTTATTTCTTTTTAAATTAAGTGAATAGTTAATATCACACAAGGTATTGAATTATACAACAGAGATTTGCATGTTATTACTAGTCCCAGTTCATTTTCATGGCACTAGAGAAATAACATTGTTTTTTAAGATAATTTATTTCTTTTTAAATTAAGTGAATGGCTAATAACACACAAGGTATTGAATTATACAACAGAGATTTGCATGTTATTACTAGTCCTAGTCCATTTTCATGGCACAAACAGAGCTAGAGAAATATAATTGTTTTTAAGATCATTTCTTTCTTTATAAATTAAGTGAATAGCTAATATTACAGAGAATATGGAATTGTATAACAGATATTTGCATGTTATTACTAGTCGCAGTACATTTTCATGGCACTAGCAGAGCTAGAGAAATAACATTGTTTTTTAAGATCATTTCTCTTTATTTAAACTAAGTGAATGGCCAATATCGCAAAGGATATTGTCTTATAGAACAGAGATTGGCATGTTATTACTAGTCCCAGTCAATTTTCATGGCACTAACAGAGCTAGAGAAATAACATTGTTTTTTAAGATCATTTCTTTCTTTTTAAATTAAGTAAATGGCTAAAATTACACATTATATTCAATTATACAACAGAGATTTGTATGTTATCTCTAGCCCCAGTCTATTTACATGGCACTAACAGAGATAGAGAAATAACATTGTTTTTTCTGATAATTTCTTTCTTTTTAAATTAAGTAAATGGCTAATATCACACATGATATTGAATTATACAACTGAGATTTGCATGTCATTACTAGTCCCAGTCCATTTTCGTGGCAGCGACAGAGCTAGAGAAATAACTTTGTTTTTTAAGATCATTTCTTTCTTTTAAAATTAAATAAATGGCTAAAATTACACATTATATTCAATTATACAACAGAGATTTGTATGTTATCTCTAGCCCCAGTCTATTTCCATGGCACTAACAGAGCTAGAGAAATAACATTGTTTTTTTAAGATCATTGATCTGTTTTTAAATTAAGTGGAAGACTAATATCACAAAGGATATTGACTTATACAACATAGATTTGCATGTTATTACTAGTGCCAGTCCATTTTCATGGCACTAACAGAGCTAGAGTAATAACATTGCTTTTAAGATCATTTCTCTGTTTATAAGTTAAGTGAATGGTTAATATCACAAAGTACATTGACTTATACAACAGAGATTTGCATGTTATTACTAGTCCCAGTCAATTTAATGGCACTAACAGAGCTGGAGAAATAACATGCTTTTTAAGATCATTTCTTTTTTTTTAATTAAGTTAATGGCTAATATCACACAAGATATTGAGTTATACAACAGATAATTGCACGTATAACTCCCGGTTAATTCACATGGCACTAACAGAGCTAGAGAAATAACATGTTTTTTTAAGATCATTTCTTAATTTTTGAATTAAGTGAATGACTAAAATCACACCGTATATTGAATTATACAACAGCGATTTGCATGTTATTACTAGTCTCAGTCCATTTTCATGGCACTAACAGAGCAAGTGAAATAACATGTTTTTTAAGATCATTTCTTTGTTTTTAAATTAAGTGAATGGATAATAACACACAGGATATTTAATTATACAACAGAGATTTGCATGTTATCACTAGTCCTAGTCCATTTTCATAGCACTAACAAAGCTAGAGCAAAAAAAATGCTTTTTAAGATAATTTCTTTCTTTGTAAATAAAGTGAATGGTTAATATCACACATGATATTGAATTATATATACAACAGAGATTTGCATGTTATTACTAGTCCCAGTCCATTTTTGTAGCAGTGACAGAGCTAGAGAAATAACGTTGTTTTTTAAGATCATAATAATTTCTTTTTAAATTAAGTAAATGGCTAAAATTACACATTATATTCAATTATATAACAGAGATTTGCATTTTATCACTAGTCCCAGTCTATTTACATGGCACTAACTGAGCTAGAGAAATAACATTGTTTATTTAAGAACATTTATCTCTTTTTAAATCAAGTGAATGGCTAAAATCCCATAGGATATTGAATTATACAACATATATTTGCATGTTATTACTAGCCCCAGTCCATTTTCATGCCAAAAACAGAGGTAGAGAAATAACATTTTTTTTAAGATCATTTCTCTGTTTTAAATTTAGAGAATGGATACTATCACACAGGCTATTTAATCATACAACAGCGATTTGCATGTTATCACTAGGCCCAGTCCATTTTCATGCCACTAACAGAACTAACATTTTATTTTAAGATAATATCATTCTTTTAAAATTAAGTGAATGGCTAAAATCACACAGGATATTGAATTGTACAGCAATGATTTGCATGTTATTACTAGTCCCAGTTCATTTCCATGGCAATAACAGAGCTAGAGAAATAACATTGTTTTTTAAGATCGTTTCTCTCTTTTGAAATTAAGTGAATGGATAAAATTACACAGGATATTGAACTATACAACAGCGATTTACATGTTATTACTAGTCCCAGTCCATTTTCATGACACTAACAGAGCTAGAGAAATAACATTGTTTTTTAAGATCATTTCTTTCTTTTTAAATTAAGTTAATGGCTAATATCACACACATGATATTTAATTATACAACAGAGATTTGCATGTTATTACCACTCCTAGTCCATTTTCATGGCACTAACAAAGCTAGACAAATAGCATTCTTTTTAAGATCATTTCTTTCTTTATAAATTAAGTGAATGGCTAATATCACACAGGATATTTAATTATACAACAGAGATTTGCATGTTATCACTAGTCCCAGTCCATTTTCATGGCAGTAACAGAGCTGGAGAAATAACATGTTTTTAAGATCATTTCTTTCTATTTAAATTAAGTGAATAGCCATCTAATTAAGTCGATAAGATTGTTTGGGTCTATTAAATCTAATTAAGGGTATAAGTACTTGGTGTCTCAAGATTTCAACATGAAGACTAGATAATTCAAAATTGAAACAAGGAAACTTAAATTATACTCTATACTCGAGCCGGCGAGAGAATGCATCTCGCCTCGACGAGTTTAGCATTGTTCTGCACACACCCCTACATTATTTCGTGCGAGCGGTGTTTAGGTATTCGTGTTGGAAAAACTGACGCATATTTAACTCAATTCTACTTCTAACTTAATTTTCAACTTTTTAACTCTAACTTAATAAGATAATTCTACTTAACTCAAACTAAGCTGCGCTTCCCTCGTCTCTCATACCTCGACGCAGTACAGCTGCATTCTCTGGCCGGCCCGAGTATAGATTGTTCGATATTAAGACTTGAAATCTCTAGATTCAGACTTGTAATCTTAAATTTAAGACTATATAGATAGTTCAAAATTAAGACAAAAAACTTGAAACTAAACTTTGGATTGTGCGAGATTAAGACTTGATATCTCAAGATTCAGACTACCATTCTCAGATTTAAGACTAGATTATTAAAGATTGAGACAAAATTTTCAAATTAAACTCTAGATTGTTTGAGATTAAGACTTGATATGTTTAGATTCAGACTAGAAATGCCAGATTTAAGCACAAACAAAACTTAATAAATCCGGAGCACAGCCTAAATCTTCTTCTTAGGGTTGTCCCGCTAGTGCAGGGTCCGCTTTCTTGGTCAATGGCCGCCATTTTACACAGTTTTGTGCGTCATTTGATTATAAGCCTACGATCTTTAAGTCACTATTTATCGTGTCCTGCCATCGCTGCTTCAGTCTTCCTCTGGGACGTTGGAATTCAATCTCAAAATGGAGGGCAGAGTTGAGGACAGTACCAGGGGCTGCTCGCAGTACATGGCCACACCATTGGAGTCGTTTCTCTCTCATTTTGGATTCCACAATTGGAGTGACTGACACCCATTGGCTCATGAAGAAACACAGCCTGAATATATAATTATATTCAACTTTTCAGGAGCTCTATAATATTATTGAGTCTTTTTAGGACTACCCAATACAAATCTCGTGAGAAATTTATTTACTAGCTCTCAGTCTTAAGCAAGTTATTTACTAGCTCTCAGTCCACTTTTGTGGCACGCACTCAAAAAGAACCAGAAAAAAATGCAACAACAAAATTTTTTAAATACAAAGTTTGTTATAGCTAGTTAGTTCGAGTTATCATAAGCTAGATATCACAAATTTAACGCTAACTACTTCGAAATTGAGGGTAGAAATTTTGTCTAAATATCTAAATTCTAGACAAATAATCTAAAACTACTTGTCTATCTAAACGATTAAAAACTGGGGCGTCTCGAAAAAATGGACATGACCGCATTCATCGAGCCTAAGATGTGTGCTCATCTTCCTAAAACCGCTCTGGTGAAATAAAAAAACTCAAAAAATCGGATTTGTTTATTCTTCAGATTAACAACGACATCGCTGTTTTGTAACAAGACCTTGTCATTTTCACCAGAAAACTTTGCACAACACAAGAACTTAAATTCCAAATCGGCACTTATTGTGCAAACTTATTAATTTTTTCTGTCTAGTCTTGTTACCGTGTGTGTTTAAGCCTTGTTCTCTACTCTTATTTTGATTGCCCACTCCTGACTATCTAATCAAGTCACAGTCCTCGTATCTCTGTGCATCTTGTGCGTTCAGACTTGAAATCTAGTTTTAGTAACAGTTATGTAGGTTGTGTTTGTATGTGATCGTGCTTATTGAGTAATCTTAGTCCTGGTATCTCGTTTATGTACATTTCACTTTCGATTTTGTTCAACAAACCGGAATTAGTTTACACTTTAACTACTTGCATTTAAACTATTAGCAAATAACAAGACTAGACAGACAAGATTAGATAGATAAGAGTAGACAGACAAGGCTAGACAGACAAGACTAGACAGACAAGAGTAGACAGACAAGACTAGACAAACAAGACTAGACAGACAAAACTAGACAGACAAAACTAGACAGACAAGAATAGATAGACAAGACTAGACAGACAAGACTAGACAGACAAGACTAGACAGACAAGACTAGACAGACAAGACTAGACAGATAAGACTAGACAGACAAGACTAGACAGACAAGACTAGACAGACAAGACTAGACAGACAAGACTAGACAGACAAGACTAGACAGAAAAGACTAGACAGACAAGACTAGACAGACAAGACTAGACAGACAAGACTAGACAGACAAGACTAGACAGACAAGACTAGACAGACAAGACTAGACAGATAAGACTAGACAGACAAGACTAGACAGACAAGACTAGACAGACAAGACTAGACAGACAAGACTAGACAGACAAGACTAGACAGACAAGACTAGACAGACAAGACTAGACAGACAAGACTAGACAGACAAGACTAGACAGACAAGACTAGACAGACAAGACTAGACAGACAAGACTAGACAGACAAGACTAGACAGACAAGACTAGACAGACAAGACTAGACAGACAAGACTAGACAGACAAGACTAGACAGACAAGACTAGACAGACAAGACTAGACAGACAAGACTAGACAGACAAGACTAGACAGACAAGACTAGACAGACAAGACTAGACAGACAAGACTAGACAGACAAGACTAGACAGACAAGACTAGACAGACAAGACTAGACAGACAAGACTAGACAGACAAGACTAGACACACAAGACTAGACACACAAGACTAGACAGACAAGACTAGACAGACAAGACTAGACAGACAAAACAAGACAGACAAAACTAGACAGACAAGAATAGATAGACAAGACTAGACAGACAAGACTAGACAGACAAGACTAGACAGACAAGACTAGACAGACAAGACTAGACAGACAAGACTAGACAGACAAGACTAGACAGACAAGACTAGACAGACAAGACTAGACAGACAAGACTAGACAGACAAGACTACACAGACAAGACTAGACAGATAAGACTAGACAGACAAGACTAGACAGACAAGACTAGACAGACAAGACTAGACAGATAAGACTAGACAGACAAGACTAGACAGACAAGACTAGACAGACAAGACTCGACAGACAAGACTAGACAGACAAGACTAGACAGACAAGACTAGACTGACAAGACTAGACAGACAAGACTAGACATACAAGACTAGACAGACAAGACTACACAGACAAGACTAGACAGATAAGACTAGACAGACAAGACTAGACAGACAAGACTAGACAGACAAGACTAGACAGATAAGACTAGACAGACAAGACTAGACAGACAAGACTAGACAGACAAGACTAGACAGACAAGACTAGACAGACAAGACTAGACAGACAAGACTAGACAGACAAGACTAGACAGACAAGACCAGACAGACAAGACTAGACAGACAAGACTAGACAGACAAGACTAGACAGACAAAACAAGACAGACAAAACTAGACAGACAAGAATAGATAGACAAGACTAGACAGACAAGACTAGACAGACAAGACTAGACAGACAAGACTAGACAGACAAGACTAGACAGACAAGACTAGACAGACAAGACTAGACAGACAAGACTAGACAGACAAGACTAGACAGACAAGACTAGACAGACAAGACTAGACAGACAAGACTAGACAGACAAGACTACACAGACAAGACTAGACAGATAAGACTAGACAGACAAGACTAGACAGACAAGACTAGACAGACAAGACTAGACAGATAAGACTAGACAGACAAGACTAGACAGACAAGACTAGACAGACAAGACTAGACAGACAAGACTAGACAGACAAGACTAGACAGACAAGACTAGACTGACAAGACTAGACAGACAAGACTAGACAGACAAGACTAGACAGACAAGACTACACAGACAAGACTAGACAGATAAGACTAGACAGACAAGACTAGACAGACAAGACTAGACAGACAAGACTAGACAGATAAGACTAGACAGACAAGACTAGACAGACAAGACTAGACAGACAAGACTAGACAGACAAGACTAGACAGACAAGACTAGACAGATAAGACTAGACAGACAAGACTAGACAGACAAGACTAGACAGATAAGACTAGACAGACAAGACTAGACAGACAAGACTAGACAGATAAGACTAGACAGACAAGACTAGACAGATAAGACTAGACAGACAAGACTAGACAGATAAGACTAGACAGACAAGACTAGACAGACAAGACTAGACAGATAAGACTAGACAGACAAGACTAGACAGACAAGACTAGACAGATAAGACTAGACAGACAAGACTAGACAGATAAGACTAGACAGACAAGACTAGACAGACAAGACTAGACAGATAAGACTAGACAGACAAGACTAGACAGACAAGACTAGACAGATAAGACTAGACAGACAAGACTAGACAGACAAGACTAGACAGACAAGACTAGACAGACAAGACTAGACAGACAAGACTAGACAGATAAGACTAGACAGACAAGACTAGACAGACAAGACTAGACAGACAAGACTAGACAGACAAGACTAGACAGACAAGACTAGACAGACAAGACTAGACAGACAAGACTAGACAGACAAGACTAGACAGACAAGACTAGACAGACAAGACTAGACAGATAAGACTAAACAGACAAGACTAGACAGACAAGACTAGACAGACAAGACTAGACAGACAAGACTAGACAGACAAGACTAGACAGACAAGACTAGACAGACAAGACTAGACAAACAAGACTAAACAGACAAAACTAGACAGACAAGACTAGACAGATAGGACTAGACAGACAAGACTAGACAGTCAAGACTAGACAGACAAGACTAGACAGACAAGACTAGACAGACAAGACTAGACAGACAAGACTAGACAGACAAGACTAGACAAACAAGACTAGACAGATAAGACTTTTTCCTCACACTTTCCCCTGGAAACCACCGTAGTATTACTTCAGGGAGAAGCTGTGTCGTTTATATATCCTGTCTATTGGTCCCGTCTAACTCCTTCGTCGTTTTCTTTCGTTTTCATTATTTCTGTTAATTTTTAGGGTTCCGTACCGAAAACGGAACCCTTATAGGATCACTCTGTTGTCCGTCTATCTGTCTGTCTGTCTGTCTGTCTGCCTGTCTGTCTGTCGGTCCGTCTGTCTGTCTGTCAAGACCATTTTTCTCAGGAACGCGTAGAAGTAACAAGTTGAAATTTGTATTAAATACTCGGGTCTGCGGTCTCTTGCAGCTGTGAAAAAATCAAACTTGTAAGTCAACGCGATCAAAAGATATGACCGTTTATGTCGCATATTTTGCGATTTCACAAGGGAATCAAAACCTATAGGGTACTTCATGTTGACCTAGAATCATGAAAAAACCGGCCAAGTGCGAGTTGTGACTCGCGCACCGAGAGTTCCGTACAAACTTGCAAGTAAGGTATCTTTTTTTTTGTGGAGGACGTAGCAAGCACATTCAGCTAACTTGACAAGTGACCTACTCCTGAATTCACGACCATAACCTCAAGCCGCAAGCATAACCTCAAGTTGCCGCTATCGTACGATGGAATTCTACCCTATATTTTATTACCATACATCCCTCATTCACTATGAGTGTTTAGGGGTTCTGGAACTTCACTATTTGTTTTTACTGCTCAATTTTGTCTGTATACCTATATACCCTGTATAAAGGTATACAGGGTATTTTTTTGAAATAACGCGAGAATTTTTACTTATAAAAAGAAAACTTTATTTTAGTATTACACTTATTCACTAACTTATATCAAGATCTAACTATTTCTAGATCAAATATAAACTAATATATTAACTATTTCTAGATCTATTTCGATACTCTTAACATTCAGTTGTGCAATTGACTGCTTTTGGGCAATTGACTATCAAAAAATATACGGCGTACTTACGTGATTTAAGTATATGTAGATTATAAACAAAAATTAGACGAAATATAATATATACATGATGTTACGGGACTTGAGTATGCCGCATGTCGGTTATAAACAAGCAAAATTTAGACTAATATATACCCTGTATATATTATGTATATAGAGCTTACGTGATGAAATGCATAACGAATATAAACAAAGAAAATTCAGAATAAACAGCTTGGTGCCGACACATACTTTTTAACCTTCGGACCTAACCGAGGAGGACATATCCGAGGAGGACCTAACTGTCTGCAACCCATATGCTTCTGGTGCCTGACAATACCATGCAACACATTAGTGTATTTTCATAAGTTTCTAATAGTAAATTCGCATTTTTCTTGTAATTAAACTACATATTTTACGGTTTACATGTGCTGTAAGATACCGCTTCTTGCCAAATTTCATGATTCTAGGTCAACGGGAAGTACCCTATAGGTTTTGATTCCCTTGTGAAATCGCAAAATATGCGACATAAACGGTCATATCTTTTGATCGCGTTGACTTACAAGTTTGATTTTTTTACAGCTGAAAGAGACCGCAGACCCGAGTATTTGATACAAATTTCAACTTGTTACCTGTATGCGTTCCTGAGAAAAATTGTCTTGACAGACAGACAGACGGACAACAAAGTGATCCAATAAGGGTTCTGTTTTCGGCACGGAACCCTAAAAACTAGGGCGGTTAAACAACCGTCTGGGCTGCTCACCCTGAAGGAATGCGCATGCAATACCGGGGTGGCGTACTTAAAGCCATGTGGAAGTAGGGGTTTAGTGAGTGCGAGCCTCACACACAGGTTGGTAGAGCTTTCTATGAAACTACTTTTATACATTCGCTTGGTTCAGCCCCTATATTATGTTCCCCTATATTTTCTTTTAATTCCGTAGAGAAAAGACAGACAAGAATAGACAGACAAGACTAGAAAGACAATACTATTTAGACAGACTAAACTAATTATTTATTGTGATAATTATTGAATAACATCGTAAAATATTTGGCAAGTCCGGTTCAATTTAGTGTGAATTTAAATTGGTTAAAAAGTGATATGTGTTGACCTTCGGTTTTATATTACCCGGTTGTAATTTGCAAAAACAACTAAATCTTCGGGCGAGTAATATAAATTAGAGTTGAGAACCAAAACAGTTTTTTTTTTGCTAAAAATTACAATAAACGAATAAGCTATTAAAACAAATCACTTAATTTGGCGAAATATTCATAAAACCTGATAAACTGGACGCGATTACGCAAGATAAATACCAGGAATTTGGTAACAAGATCGGAGCAAATTGGATGTTAGATGGATGTTAGATGCCAGGGCTAGTAAAGACTAAAGAAGAGTTAAACTTAAAACAAACGGAACACAGCCTGAATATATAAATATATTCAACCTTTCCCGAGCTCTATAACAATTGTTATAGATTTCATAGATAATATTCTTCTTATGCGTGCTGTACTCTCTTCCGAGAGTGTAGGCGACCTCTCGCGCATACTTGTGGAACGAATCATCACACTAATATACGACACCTAGCAGTTTATCGCCGGTTCCGAACGGCACTATTTTAGAGGTTCTCTTGGAAGAATTACTCGTGGTAGTTTGCCATTGCTTTCCACGATGAGGCCACAGCTCAGAAAAATTTCACGGTTTGTCTGGGGATTGAACATCCCGGGTTCAATCTCCGGACAAACCGTGAAATTTTTCGCGGATTTATGCTGTGGCCTCCTCGTGGAAAGCAATGGCAAACTTCCACGGGTAAATCTGCCAAGAGAAACTCTCAAATAGTGCCGTTCGGAATACGGCGATTAACTGCTGGGTCTCGCATATTAGTGTGTCTCAGTTATAGTGAGCGGATGCGTTCACCACTACACCACTGTGACCACAATAGATAATATGTATTATAGATAGTTGTTATAGAGCTCCGGAAAGGTTGAATATATTCACATATTCAGGCCGTGTTCCGTTTGTTTTAAGTTTATCTATAAAGTAGGATAGTTTTAACAATTCTAAAGCAGAGTTGACTAGACTACATAAAATTAGATAAAACTAAATAAGACTAGACAAGAAATCTAGACAGTGCGAAATAAGGATAGATAATGAAAATAAGTGTGTTTAGTTCAAATAAGAGAGTAAGTGTGTGTTCTGTAGTGTGCGAAAAATTGCAATTTAGCACAAGTAAAAGCTGCATTTAACCATGCAACAAGACGACTGATTAAAACAAAAACACAAATTGCACATTCTAAATAACCTTTTTAAACTTTCCATTAATTGATAAACATTGTTAAACAACTTCACAATAAACCATTAAGGCTTGTTTGTATTATCTACTTTTCTCTGTATAGTTCTCTCTGTATAGTCCTCTCTGTATAGTTCTCTCTGTATAGTCTTGTCTGCTCTAGTCTCGTCTGTACATTCCTATCTTTCTAGTATTATCAATCTATTTTTGTCTGTTTTGTAGGATGTTTAGAGAATCTTTAAATATAACAATTAGACTAAATATAAGTTATTAATTCCATTAATTAATGGTAATTTCTTTTTTCCTGGGGATACTGATGGAATTGAAACTAAAGAAAACACGAGAGGATGAATGCAATTTGCGCTGGTAATTAGTGTCAATAATTGGCCATCGGCGGTGTGCAAACCGAGCCGGGGCAGAAGTGAAAATGAGACGGGATGAGAAAACGAAACCAAAGGTTCGCAGAGGAAAGTTTCCTGTGAACGCAATGTGGTCAAGATGCAGGAGAGAGTGTTCAATCGAAAAATTCAATTCGATTTCTTGCCGCTGCCGCTCTTATTATTGCTTAATTGCATTCTATTCGAAAATGGAAAACTAACAATCTATACAATCTCACATACTACTTCATTTGCTCACACCACATACCACTAGACACAATTAGACAAAAAAAAAGGACTCGCGTTTGATCTTGTCTGGTCTTACCTGGTTATATCTGGTCTTGTCTCGTCTTGTCTGGTCTTGTAAGTTTTTGTCTGGTCTTGTCTGGTCTTCAAGTCTGGTCTTATCTGGTCTTGTCTGATCTTGTACAATCTTGTTCAGACTTAGCTAGACAAGTACAATTATATAGACTAGTTTTCGATTTATAGACAGACGAAAGCTAATTTGAACTTCTAGGTAGACTAGACTAATAACCAAATAACAATCAGCCAAACTTATTAGCCCTGGTTTAGACTATCTAGACCAGTGGTGCGCAAACCATGGGTCGTGACCCTCAGAGGGGTCGATTTGGGTCGTCGAATTCATAAAAAAATGCAAATTGCACACAAAATAAAAAAGGCATTTCGTGTGAAGGTATTGGGCAGCAGTAAATAGTGAAATGTAAATACAAAGAAATTTAAAAAAAAATTAAAATTTTTAAACTTAATTTTCTCAAAAACTAATTTGGGGATTTGTTTCAAATTTTGTGGAGATGTTGGTAGAACTGTTCCGGAATATTTAGCAAATTTTCCTAATTTTTTAATATTTATTTCAGTAAATATTGCAGTTTTTTGTAAATTTCATCTTGAAAATGAAATTTGTAAACATTGAAATTTTCAAACTTAATTTCCTCAAAAACTAATTTGGGGATTTGTTTAAAATTTTGTAGAGATGTTGGTAGAACTGTTCCGCAATATTTAGCAAAATTTTCCTAATTTTTTAATATTTACTTCAATAAATATTGAAGTTTTTTGTAAATTCCACCTTGAAAATGAAATTTGTTAACATTGAAATTTTCAAACTTAATTTTCTTAAAATTTAATTTTGGGATTTGTTTCAAATTTTGTAGAGATGTTGGTACAACTGTTCCGGAATATCTAGCAACTTTTCCCAATCTTTTAACATTTATTTTAACCAATATTGCAATTACTTGTAAATTTCACCTTGAAAATAAAATTTGTTAACATTGAAATTTTCAAACTTAATTTTCTCTAAAACAAATTTAGGGATTTGTTTCAAATTTTGTGGAGATGTTGGTAGAACTGTAACGGAATATTTAGCAAATTTCTTCAATATTTTTAAATTTATTTCAGCAAATCTTGCAGTTTTTTGTAAAATCCACCTTGAAAATCTAATTTTCAAACTTAATTTTCTCAAAAACTAATTTAGGGATTTGTTTCAAATTTTGTGGAAATGTTGGTACAACTGTTCCGGAATATTTAGCAACTTTTCACAATCTTTTAATATTTATTTCAGCAAATATTGCAGTTTTTTGTAAATTATACCTTGAAAATCAAATTTGTAAACTGTGAAATTTTCAAACTAAATTTTCTCTAAAACTTAATTTGGGTATTTGTGTCAAATTTTGTGAAGATGTTGGTAGAACTGTTCCGGAATATGTGGAAAATTTTTCCCAATTTTTAAATATTTATTTCAGCAAATATTGAAGTATTTTTATAAAATCCATCCTGAAAATCAAATTTTGAAAATTGAAATTTTCAAACTTAATTTTCTCAAAAGCTAATAATAATAATTTATTTATTTTTGCCTCTTTGACAGAACGATCAGTATAACGTAGTAATAAGTAACTTAAAAAAATATATATAACTGAAAGAGAAAAATACATTCTGATGCAGAGGAAAAAATGAGATGTAATTCAGATGTGTGCCAAGGCACACCCTGTTCTTCCATTACACCTCGGTACATCAAATTTATAAAGATATATAATATAATTAATAAAGATATATAAATATAATTAAATAAATATAATATCGACATAGCTATCGACATAATTATCGACATAGCTAAATAAAATAGTAAAAGTACAGTTGGAGTAACATAAGTACATGAAGGCAGGACGATTTTGTATAGCAGCTAACATCTCACGGAGATACAGATGATGGGGAACATTGTTTATTATATAAAACTGCGAAAATATATTTTTTAAACTTAGATTTCGAATCGAAGTCGTTGCAGAAGAGTGGAAGGTTGTTAAATAGATTGACAATTGTATAATGAAATGATCTTGCAAATAAACTTGTTTTATGAGCAGGTGGTGATAAGCGGCCACGATTTCTTGCATTAAGGGTATGAATGTCACATCTATATGAAAGTTTTTCGAACAGATAAGCAGGTGTTTTATATTTGATAATATTATAAAATAAGGAATAACTTTGCATTATGCGACGGTTATCCATATTTAACCAGTTTAAATCAGACAGTTTGTGGCTTATTTTATCGAATTTGCGTAGACCAAAAATAACCCGTAAGCATGAGTTTTGAATCCGTTGAATACGAGTTTTTGTCCTTTGGTCTAGGCATGGATGTAGTAACGGAGAACAATAAGAAAATTGTGATAATACTGTTATTTCACACAGCGAAATTTTTATTCTTTGAGATAAAAACTCCCGATTATGATATATGACCCTTAGATTGCCGTAAGCAATACTGATACATTGACTCACATATTTATTATATCTAAAAGTATTATCAAGGGTGATGCCTAGGTTTTTCGCTTCAGAAACAAATGCGATGGGCTGATTATTTATCGAAGATTTAAAACTGGTCACTAATTCAATACACTTTCCTTTAGGCCGAAAGAGAAGGTATGCTGACTTAGACGGATTTAAAATTAGCCCATGAAAAAGGGACACTTCGTATAGTGTATTGAGGTCATAATTTAGTTTAAGTAATGCATCACGGTAATCTTCGGCTGGAAAACAAATGTACAGTTGAGTATCATCCGCGTACATATGATATTTGCAATACGATAACTTATCTATGATGAAGGCCGTATATATTATGAACAATATAGGCCCCAAGATCGACCCCTGGGGGACACCAGACACTGACTCCTGGAAGTTTGATATACCAGACTCTAATTTTACCGCGTGGCACCGCCCTACTAAGTAATTACTTAAAAGATCTATGGCTGACTGACCGAAACCAATGTAATGAAGTATTGATAGTAAAAGTTGGTGATTGAGCGCGTCGAAGGCTTTGCTCTAGTCAAGAAGTACTAGTGCTGTTATTAATCCCGCATCGGATTCTAGTAGGATGTCATCAGTGACTTTCAACAGCGCAGTGGTGCAACTGTAACCTTCTCTAAAACCTGATTGGAATTTAGGTAAGATGTTAAAGTATGCCAAGTGCTGTTTTATTTGGTTGTTCATGATTATTTCTAAGATTTTGGAAAGTGTTGGCAGAATACTTATTGGCCTCAGATGACTAAGTTGAGTGGGGTTTTGTTTTTTCGGTAATGGCGTAATCAGTGCCATCTTCCACGCGCTGGGAAAGACCCCATCTAGTAAACAACTATTTATTATATTGGTAATGAAGGGCAGTATATAGGGGCAGCATAATTTAATGAGTCTAATATTCAAACCATCATAGCCACTGGAAGTGGATTTGATGTTTTTCAAAATTTTATTGACATCCTACAAGTTTGAAGGTGAAGCCAGAAGAGAAATTACATTTAAAGTTATGTTTGTAGTAGCCTATAAGGTCACTATAGTTTACATTGGGATTTGGTATAGAATCAGTGAAATAATCATTTATGTCATTAGCGTTCCCCAAGTCAGAGGGAATCTGACTAACTTTGTTACTCTTATTTGGAATAAGATTCTGGGATCTTAATTACTTCCACATTTTTTTAGGATCTGTGGTATCTAATTTCCATTGAAAGAAAGCTTTCTTTCCATTTTTTATGGCCACGTTTGCATAATTACGAAGACTTACTACTAATTTGGGGATTTGTTTCAAATTTTGTAGAGGTGTTGGTAGAACTGTTCCGGAATATTTAGCAAATTTTCCCAATTTTTTAATATTTATTTCAACAAATATTGCAGCTTTTTTGTAAATTCCATCTTGAAAATAAAATTTGTAAACATTGAAATTTTCAAACTTAATTTTCTCTAAAACTAATTTGGGGCTTTGTTTCAAATTTTGTGGAGATGTTGGCAGAACTGTTCCGGAATATATAGCAACTTTTCACAATTTTTTAATAATTATTTCAGCAAATATTGCAGTTTTTTGTAAATTCGACCTTGAAAATGAAATTTGTAAACATTGAAATTTTCAAACTTAATTTTCTCAAAAGGTAATTTGGCGATTTGTTTCAAAACTTGTGGAGATGTTGGTAGAAGTGTTCCGGAATATTTAGAAAATTTTTGCAATTTTCTAATATTTATTTCAGCAAATCTTGCAGTTTTTTTGTAAATTCCACCTTGCAAATCAAATATGTAAACATTGAAATTTTCAAACTTAATTTTCTCTCAAACTAAATTGGGGATTTGTTTCAATTTTTGTGGAGATGTTGGTAGAACTGTTCCAGAATATTTAGCAAATTTTCCCAATTTTTGAATATTTATTTTTATAAAATCCATTCTGAAAATAAAATTTGTAAACATTGAAATTTTCAAACTTAATTTTCTCTAAAACTTATTTGGGGTTTAGTTTCAAATTTTTTGATATGTTGGTAGAACTGTTTCTGAATATTTAGCAATTTTTCCCGAATTTTTAATATCTAGTTCAACAAATATTGCAGTTTTTTGTAAATTCCACCTTGAAAATCAAATTTGTAAACATTTAAATTTTCTCAAAAACTAATTTGAGGATTTGTTTCAAATATAGTGTTGATGTTGGTAGTACTGTTCCGAAATATTTAGCAACTTTTCCCAGTTTATTGATATTTATTTCAAAATGTATTGCAACTTTCTGTGAATTCCACCTCGAAAATCAAATTTGAAAACATTGATTTGAAAACTTAATTTTCTGAAAAACTAATTTGGGGATATGTTTCAAATTTTGTGGAGATATTGGTAGAACTGTTTCGCAATATTTAGCAAATTTTCCCAATTTTTTAAAATTTATTTCAACAAATATTGCAGTTTTTGGTAAATTTCGCCTTGAAAATCAAATTTGTAAACATTGAAATTTTAAAGCTTAATTTTCTCTAAAACTAATCTAGGGTTTTGTTTCAAATTCTTTGGAGATGTTGGTACAACTGTTCCGGAATAATTAGCAACTTTTCCCAATTTTTTAACATTTATTTCAGCAAATATTGCAGTTTTTTGTAAATTCCACCTTGAAAATAAAATTTGTAGACAATGAAATTTTCAAACTTAATTTTCTCTAAAACTAATTTGGGGATTTGTTTCAAATTTTGTGCAGATGTTGGTAGAACTGTTTGGGAATTACAATGTTCACGTTACTTCTATCCAGGGGTCGCAATAAAATTTTACAGAAAATGTTGGGTCGAAAATGAAAATAGTTTGCGCACCACTGATCTAAACTAGTGCGCGATTTATAGACACACCAACTTACTCTCTCTACTTTAGACTAAGTAGACTAGACCACGATTTATAGGCGGACTAAGTTTAATGAGATTTTCTGGACAGACTGGACTAATTCTCAAGTTGCATACAGACATACTTGCTTTGTCTAATTTAGACTATGCTAGTACTATATTTAGACTAGATGTCTAGTCTTATCTAGCTTCATCGAGTCTCATCTCTCCTGGTACAGTCTTGTCTAGTTTTATCTAGTCTTATCTAGCCTTGTACAGGCAAACTAACTCTCTCTACTTTAGACTATCTATTCTAGGAGGACTACACTAATTGCCAAGTAACAAACAACCAAACTTATTAGCACTGATTTAGACTATCTAGACTAGTGCGCAGTTTATAGACACACAAACTTACTCTCTCTACTTTATGCCCGCCATACACATAACGGTCCACCGGAGAGGTCTACCTGTGCAGGTTTGCCTGCGCAGGTAGACCGGAGCGTGTGTGGGAATAGACCTGTAATGTGCAGTTTCTTGCGTACGGTTGAACTACGCAGGCAAACCTGCACATGTAACCTCTCAGGTAGACCGTAGCGTGTATGGCGGGCATTAGACTATGTAGACTAGATCACGATTTATATGACCGTCTGTTATAATCTTTAATGAACACTATGTTTAATAAAATGTAGCTGTCAAATTTTCACACGTGTTCATAAATAATTCTGAAAATAAATTGTTGTTTTCTGGTCGAAATTTAGGATAGTTTGAAGGAATGTCTGGAAAGTCTAATTTGGGGAGCTATATTTTAGAATGTTTGTAACTCGGAAATTAAAGGAAAATTTAGAAAATTGTTTGGATAAATCTTGTAAAACGTTTAGTTATCTAGAAGATTGCATTAGAAAAGTTTTTTGTAAATTGTTGTTTTCTGGCCGAAAGTTGGGAAAGTTTGAAGGAATGTCAAGAAAGTAAAATTTGTGGAGCTATATTTTAGAATGTTTGTAACTCGGAAATTAAGGGAAATTTTGGAAAATTGTTTGGATAAAGCTTGTAAAACATTTAGTTATCTAGATGATTACATTAGAAAATATTTTTGTAAATTGTTGTTTTCTAGTCGAAATTTGGGAAAGTTTGAAGGAACGTCAGGAAAGTCAAATTTGGGTAACTCTATTTTAGAATGTTTGTAACTCGGAAATTTTGGGAAATTGTTTCGATAAATCTTGTAAAACGTTTAGTGATCTAGAAGATTACATTAAAATTTTTTTTTGTAAATTGTTGTTTTCTAGTCGAAATTTGAGAAAGTTTGAAGAAATGTCAAGAAAGTCAAATTTGTGAAGCTATATTTTAGAATGTTTGTAACTCGGAAATTAAGGGAAATTTTGGAAAATTGTTTCGATCAATCTTGTAGAACGTTTCGTTATCTAGAAGATTACATTAGAAAAGATTTTTGTAGAGATTACTAGATTAATGAGATTTTATGGACAGACTAGACTAATTCTCAAGTTGAAA